>PNEQ01001969.1:0-10307 GCA_003012365.1 Medauroidea extradentata | reverse complement strand
CAAACAAGGACGAGCAGACGCCGCATTCCTTTCTCGGAGTAGTGCGACGTTGCCAAACATGTTCATAATTTTACATTGCTCGTAGGGGCGTAACGGTTGAGCTTTGACCCCGGGTTTCCCATCTCAAATTGCTCACCACAACCACCCCTACCGTCCCGTACGTTATCGTGCAGGACTTTTCGAACACCCTGTATATATAGATGTTTGCACATGCCAGACCTTGCATTTTTTTTTGGGCATAATTTCTGGAACAAAATTACCAAACTATTAGGAACCATACAATAAGTTATAATGAAAAGGTAAAAAACTGCTTTAGACATTTAAATGACTGTGATTAATAGTGGGGAACTAATGATGATGTATTTTGCAGTTTTATTGCTATGAACAATGTGTTAATGACTGCTATATGACGTGCCACATTCCTCTTTGTATAGTTGAAACTATACTCCTAGCTGTGAAGACAATACTACCGAGTAAATAATGCTAACTGTGGTATTATTGATATTCGTTAGTTGGCACTCCTGCACACTACACAGTGTGCAAGGACATGACGGCGACCGGCTATGGTTAATGGATATGATGTGTTAAACGGTTAATGTATATTGAGTTCAATAAAGATTGCTCACTAACAGAAGCGACAAGGAAAGCTTTTTCATTGTTATCGTACTAGCTCTCGGGGCATACAAGAATATAAACAATACCACATGGACTAGATATATTGGTTCATATAACCACTTGTATTGCATGCGATACTGTAATTAGTTTGTATATTAGCTTAACATTTTAAAATGGTAAACATAATGATTCTAGACTCAACATTACGTAATAACTAACTCTATTAGAAACGACATAATGGAACTATTTAACCATTGTTATTGTACCAGCGCTGGGGCATACAGGAATGTAAACAAAGCCATATGGGATATTGATATAAACAACTGCTTATATTTCACTAAATACTGTAATTTGTTAGTATTTCATTTCCATATTTAGAAATGATAAATGTGACGTTACTTACGTAAAAATTTCCTCACTAATAATAAAATAAAGCCTATTAAACTTTAATGTAACCAAACTTCTGCGAACTCCGACGCCATGGAAATACAAAGAGTAAACGAGTTCGTCAGAAGTCACGTCTTGTCGCTTCTGTTACTACTTATTTATTCTGTGATAATACTCAGTTGGTCACATGATGACCAACACAAGCCTTCATTCCAAGCAACTTACATCTTGCACCAAAAAAAATATGAGACTGGCACCTGGCATGAATTTTACATAGTGTAAAAGGTGCCTTAGCTGGAAGTAGTTGCTGTGGCTTGATGGAATTAGAGTAGGTGATTTTCCGAGTTTAAGTTCTCGAGAGCAGGAAGAGATGACGCTGTACAGTGGATGCAGCTTGTAAACTGCTGCTTGGACAGAACTACAGGATGTCCACTTCTAATATTTGTGTCAAATATTGTATAGTTGCTAGATGAGGATACAATGTGAGTTTCTTCAAGAAGGAATTAGTTTTTTAATTACACATACAATTAATGGCTTTACCTCAAATAATCTATAAGCCATGAATTATTCATGTAGTGCCACTAATAAGATAAGAATTGCATTCAATGTCACGTAGAGGAAGTTATAATTTGAAAGCAAGTATGTTTTCTTGTTCAGAAAACATGTGTAGGTTTTGTAAAATGCCAGAGTAGCAGAAAATTGAAGTGGTTGACCCTGTTTTGTCAGAAATTTAAGAAATCTTTTAGACTTAATGATAGGTGAGAGGCATATCGGTTCTTCACTTAGCATGTTAAATTTATTTACTCACAGTAATTCTATACAGAATTATCTCTGACTCCTGCTAGCACTGTGGGGTGTGTTTCCTATTTTAACAAAATGCCACCCAAGTACATAGCATACTGATTTTTTAATACTGTGAGTTTATCCTAAAAAGGCACATATGTATTGACTGAAAGTACTTTAAACACCCTAAAAAGTTATTGGTTATGGTATATAATACACAGAACTGGTGGGGGTCCCACACTACTCCTAAGAGTTCTCCCCGTCCTATGAAGGCTTAAGGATGTGAAGAAAAGAAATGAAAAAGACTGATTAAGCAACAACATGAATTAATTGTATTAGGGGTAAAGTAATAACCATAACATTTGTATAATGAAACGTAAGTACCTTATATGAATTTTGATTTGTCCAGTTGAAAAAAGTATGCATGGAAGCCATGGGTTTTTTGGCATTGTTTAGGTGTCACTATGCCTTTCTAAAGAGAGGTTGAACACGCCGCATAAATCCGCAAATTTAGAAACATGCTCCAGAGTTCACTGACAGAGAGTTGAGTCCGCGTATTCCAAGACTAGGCTACTTGCATTGTACAACAGAAGTCTGTGAATATTTTTGCCTGTCTGAATTGAGTAATGACTGTGCTGGTCATACCTCTAACACGTCCAGTCAACAACAGGCAGTGTGCAGAAACGTATGCACTGGTAAAAAATGCTACTTTATTCACACAAAAGAAAATCTGTACCATGTTTATCAATTTTGCTGCTCTAGTAGCCGATTCTAGTTATATAATGTTATAGCACATCTTATGTAAGTAAAGCTATCAGAGTCTATGATTAACAAATGAAATGTTACTAACTGTACGTTTTATGGAGATCTTTACCATAGTGTCATATAATAAATGATGAACTTGAACTCATTCGGTCCTGTATACAGTACAGTATATGCAATTTGAATAGTAAAACTCATGTGATCGTGATTACAAATTCTATTAACACTAATGATTAGACATTTGGATTGTGGGTCATTTTCCCTTTATAGCTGTCTGTACTGATGGTAATTTTTCTACCTAGTCTAGTTTCTCAAACAATGTATAAATTATCCATAAACATTTTTGCCAATAGTCTGTTTTTAAGCACATAATGCTTTACTGTGCATTTAGCCATGTATGGATCAGACGACTAGACCAATTACATTCCAATTATTGAGTAACCTTAGTATCATTATTAATAGTACTATCAAAATTGAACTAAATTTATTGACTTATCTTAGAAATGTTCTACCAAATAACTCACAGGAATGCTGCTCCGAGAGTCCTCCAGCTTAATGTCTTCTAAATCGAGATCCATTCGGGAACTGAAGTCTGCATTTTGCCGCCTCCTGATCAGACGCAACCTTTTGTACTCTTCAGGGCACACCTTCTTCCACAAGTAGTAGAACTGAATGCACTGTTTGGTTGTCTTTGAACCAATCTGTAAACATTTTTTTCCTAGTAAATACACATTTAGTTGGCTGTATGTCTGTATGCTAAACACATTCATATTTAATATGAAAGAGTTAATATAAAATCAAATTTTAATACGAACATTATTGTGCAAGTACGATAAACACCAAGCATTTGCTCCTTGAAGTAACATTAATACCCATAAAATACTAACTTCAGATGCATATTAACACTAACATACATCAACTTCAGATGTACAAATTACTACTAGGTATGTTCTTTATCAGGACAAATAAAATCTGAACAACTTCATTTATGCAAGTTTAACAAGGTGCTGATTTACTCTCTCACAACACAACAAAGATATGCAGGTGCAGGGCTACTTACCTCACTGGCTATGCTGGTGAAGTCCTTGTCGTACTTCAACAACCCTTGGTGGAACACATCCATCTCATCTGCACTCCACCGATCACTCTCGCAGTAGTCGTATGCAAGAAGGGGATGGGTCACAGGCAAGGCGGGAGTGGGTTGCATCAACTTCAGCATTGCTTCCTGTGAAGAGCGTCAATATATTGGAATCACTGTGTTCCAAACCTCAAACCTGTGAAGTTTTCTCAATAACGAACAATGAGAAAAACAATCCCCATCTAAAACCACACATAGTATGTACCATCACAAATAGTCCAGTCTGGACAAAAGTGTAAAATAATGATGTAAAGCCTTACACTGTCACAATAAAACCATACAATTTGTACATGTTATATTCAAATTTCTTGACTATGTATGCTGTATACACAGCGTGTTAATGAAAGTATGTAACAAACTTTGTGAGGCGATTCCTGATAAAAAATGAGGTAAAGTAATTGTATAATACACATTTTTCGTTAGTGTACGTTTTAAGGGCAAAATTCACGTTTTAAAAATTTAATTTTGTTAATAGATCCTAAAGTAATGTAAATGAAAGAATGAATTCCTGGGTGTGGTTTATTAGTAACAAGATCTGCAATTTATGCAAACAAGGTGTTGAATAGAGGTCACGTTCATTACATTATGGGGTTGGTCATGCCGTTATTTGCCATAGATTTAGTTGCCGTTGCATTTAATGGATTTTTAATGTGATGGTAAAAAAGGAAGCCTTGTTGCAACACCTTCCAGTCAATAGTTTTTGAGAAAATTGAAAATAAAAAAGGGGACAGGTAGGCAACACGTAATACACAAGTAATTTGAGTGAATTTTTTGCTAGTTAGTTATGAACTGTAATGTATTTTGAATGCACAACATACGTAGAATACACAACTAATAATGTGTATAACAATATCACAATAACAGATGCTTGAAAGTATGGCCACCATCCTTAATACAGGCATTGTAACGCTGCTGTAAGGACAACTGCACACGCTGGAGAATGTTGGCATCCTTTCGTATCACTTTACCAGCTGCTACAATGTGTGCCAAGAGTTCTTGCACCGTGTCCACTAGAGTCTCGTAGGCTAGAGCGCTAGACTCTTCACGTGACTCCATAGGTAGAAGTCCAGGGGTGACAAATAAAGGGAGCGCACAGGCCACTGGACAGAGCCTCCCCTACCTATCTGAAAATACTTGTTTGAGGTACTCACGAATAGCATGAACACTGTGTGATAGTGCCCCATCATGCTGTAGCCACATGTGGTACATCTTGCAGCAACTCAGGAAGCATATATTGTAAGAAGCGTTGGTACAAATAGCCATCAACACATGCTGGTAACATCTATGGTCAGTGATCACGGACTATGCAAGCTCACAAGTTGATAGAAAACCTCTTTTGTTGAAATGTTTCCACCCACCCACACACGACTGTTGCAGTTGTTTTAACAACCATGGTGTGTGGAACAGGCTTCGTCTGTAAACAGTGCACACCTCGAAAAGTCAGCCACATGGTTACCTTCTGCAGAAACCATATATGGGTGGAAAGTCACGTTGCTGTAATGCTTGCGCTGTCGACATGGGTGGTAGGGTCGAAGCTGCTGCTCATGCAACACATTCCACACCGTCACATGAGATGCATTCAGTGTACATGCGATGGTACGGGTGCTGGTTGATGGTTCATGGTCGACTCTGTTCACAACCTTTTCTACCAAGTGTGGTGTATGCTTTGCCGCCTGCACACCACAGTTGCAAAATGTTAGTAGGAAACTTCCCATATCTCGCAGGCGATGAAATATTCTTGCAAACATTGTATGCGCTGGGTGTTGTCTGTCTGGCTAGCTTGCGCGATACACTCGTACAACTCATCTTCCACTGTACTTTGCTTCACCATAAATCAAGACCATGTCAGCGAGTTCCGCTAAGTTTACCTATCCATTGTCACTGCGCTGCTGAAGTGTGGGTCTGGTTTCACCCTATTCCGCATTTCTTGCGAGGCAATCGTTTTGTATGGAAATAAGACAGTAACAAGTTCACTTCACACCACTTGTAGCCTGCTAACAGTAGTGAATCAGCAGACAATTTTTGCACAAAAGGAATGTTAATGTGGGCCAGCACAATCACTGATTGTCGTATACGTGTGCCTTTGTCAACAAATCGCAAAATGTTAATTTTCGTTTCAAATAAGTACATATAACTTGAGTGCTGTTATTGAGGGTATGCAATAACACAAAGCACTAGGTAGGTTATTCACGATGGGCGTAGCATTAACAAACCTCTGATATCATTAGTCAATAATCGTCGGTTAGTTAATATCATGTAATCAACACTTTTGTTTCCATACAGTCTTTGTGTTTATCATTAGTACACGTTTTGGTGCAGTTCACAGAATCAATGTCATGAATCTCCTTGTGGTACGGCCCTCTAGTATCACCATTACATTTACTGGATATGTGTTTAAAAACACAAAGCCTACTTCATTTTGTGTTATTAACTCACACAAACCTATGACAATTGAATAACGCTTTGTATGTATACATTCGCATTCTTTAACCATTCATTACTAGCTTGCATAACGGTCGTTCAAATCTCCTGTGAACCGTGTGTTGCCTAAGCGTCAGTTTTCACTATTTCTATTTTCAATTTTCAATTTTCTTAAAAACAGTTGACTTGAGGGTGTTGCGACAAGGTTAAATTTTTTGTTCATTGGGAATTTGCGCAACAAACCTGGGTATTTAAAATTCATGAAATACAATGACAACCAATTCTATGGTGAAAAATGGCATGACCAACCTCATAATGTAATGAAGGTGACACGTATTCGAAACCTTGTTTGCACAAATTGCAGATCTTGTTACTAATAAACCACCCCCAAAAATTCAGTCTTTCATTTACGTTACTTTAGGATCTATTAACAAAATTGAATTTGTCCCTTAAAACGTGCACTAACGAAAAATGTGAACTATATAACTTTACCTCATTTTTACCAGGCCTCACAAAGTTTGTTACATACTTCCGTTAACACGTTGTATACACACATATACAACACACACCATATTTTGTAACACTGAGCAACCAATTTATGGGTGTTTCATAATGAAGTAAAAAAGTGTAGTATTAATATTAAATACACTTATAATTTTTTACAGGTTTTTAAACAAACATAATAAGTGAGCATCCACAAGTTTGAATAACTTTGACTGACAGGCCATGAGGAGGCTTATCACTCTAGTTTTAATTCTCTGCACTGGACTACAGTAATGTGAATCCAGCCATATCATTTCCACAAGAATGGTATTCACACGAGAAAAACTCACATGAATGTTTCCATGACACATATGCAGAAGGTGAAGTGCGTATTCCTTGTTTCGCCCACCGCCAGGCACGGCTGCACAGCAGGCAAACTCCAGGTACATGTCCACTAAATAAAACAAAATACAGATAAATTATTGTACTACATACTAATAAAGCATTTTCAAATTGGTTTAGAATAAAACTAAATTTTCCCACAAAAGAAATAAGCAATGGATTTAGAGTGAGACAGAAATTATTTCTACGAACGAGCCTTCGTTTACTTGCAAAATTAACTTTAGTATATTCTGACTGACCTATCTTGACTAGAGCACCATTTTACCTACAAATTCTAGGTGCATAAATGTTGGGAAAATAAATTGTTCATGAAAGTGAGACTATACATTGACAGTGGCAGTGCCTGTCTTGTTTTATTTTAGTGTGTGTGTGCAAAAACCCAAGGCGCCGGTATGTAGTAATGTCGAGTGTGTGTAGACTCTTAAAATATATAGTGTAATTAGCAGTCAGTCTTTGTGTTCCTTGTATTCACAACCACTACTACCCCAACAATAAAAAAAACTAATATACTAATCTTACTGTGACAAAATCAACACAACTATAGACCTCACTTAAGATATTGCACAAAAATACATCTTTCTAAGGGAATTGTGAGACTCCATCCCTTGTCAAGTAAGAATGCTAACCCTTTACTACAGAGTTATATTTTGAGTCAGAACTTTCTTATTTCTTGAACTTAAGAGAGTTTACCCTGACTCTCAAGACTGTAGGACACAGTGCAAGAAGTTGAGTTGGTTTTACAGTGACCACACTTTCAAGGCTGCAAAACAATATCTTCATGGACTGTTCACCCTTTTGGTTAAACCAGAATGATATTAGCTGTATCTTGGAATGTGCAGTGTGTTGTATATTTAACAAGCAGAGGTAGGCAAGCATGCGAGGACAGCAGACAATGGAGAGAATTGTCAAGGGCGGAATGTGACAGACTGTATACAAACGGATTATGCGAGTGTAAGAAATGGCAACACTGCGGCAGTGTTGGACATGATGACTGAGAATAAAGGTTGCTTGTGTGGTGTCCTTACTTGCGTATTTCAATAAATATGCCAGTAAGATAACTGTGAATGTGTATGGCAAGATGTTAAGTAGAATAAATGTATTTGAAAAACATGACACAGAGTAAATCACACATTTCACCAAATACCCTAGACAGCTCTATGCAAATACTTAGCTTGTGAAAAATAACCAAGCAGTATGAGGTGAAACTAAAATATATATTGATATTTATCGTATAACTATTACATTTTATTAATTTAACACGTTTTATTTAATATTAACATATTTATTGTACTGCTATTATCTTGATTTTCTCCATGCAACGAAAATATGTTCTCCATATATAATTTATTTCAACAATTTTTATGTTGGCAGTGTACATCTGAAATCAATTAAATGTAGGGTACTGTTCTCTGGTGGTTTGACATGATAACACTATCAAAATTCCTGCCAAAGTGCTCAAGCTGTCCGTTACTGGTTTCTAGTGTATTTTATTTCACTTCTCTGACAAGCTACTTCTAGCAAGGTTAGGTCAAGTGCATAGTTTGAGCAGTGTACATAAAGACACTTTGGTTGAACACAATTTAAAATCTTTTGAATTCCTTCCTCCCTTTAATACATGTTAGTAGCCCCATAGAAGAAGTGCCCTGCGACATCAGAGAAGCGTGTTCTTAATGGCTGCAGCTAATATTGCTCCCTTTTCTTTGCGACTGTTGTATAATCCTATAAAAACTTGTTTTACTATTAAAGTTCATGTCTGATCAAAATTAACAAATACAGAGAATTGCTAATGACCAGTACAATCCATCTGCAATAACAGAACAATGAAGTACGGTAGTTTTAATTTCTGCTACAAGTTCTAGCAAAACCTTGTGAGCCATAATTTCAATTATTTTTTGTTTTATATCTCTAAACTCAAGTAGTCTACTTTTTTAAACCACAGCTACAGTCCATTTATTTCAGATTTTCTCCTTTGTAATAATCCAAGTATGATATTTGTGATGTTGTACAGCAATTTCAGATTGCATTCAATAATGTAAAGAGCTGTTGAAACCACACAAGCACAGCTGAGCTTTTCTTTGCTCCCTCACAACTTGTGTATTGCTACTCATTCTGCTGCAGTGAATAAGGTCCGTTCTACAATGACATTGAATTGTAACATGCACACAAAGTGAAACAAAAGTTCTATTCTACAATGCATGAAAACACATGTGGAAACGTATGGACTTGCAATCAGTGAAACTAAAAAGTATTTCTCATATAAATTTATAACATTAGTGAAAAATGTAATTAACACTTATAAATAGTGTTGTCTATGGAAATAAAAATATTAACAGCCACATAATTTTTAATTTACAAAATTCAGTTCATATGAACCAAAAGTTTTTATTCAAAGGTGGTATTTTTTATTGCATAGACTTTAAGCAAAGCATAACAATAGTAAATACAGTGCCATTAGGTGATTTAATGGTTGACCAAAAAAATTCAATGTGTAAAAAAATGTTGTACACAAAAATGGTGGAAAAATATGAAATGCTTAATTGCTATTTGATACACGCAAGCACGGATATGTAAGAGCTAGCAGTTGACCAGCTCTCTTATGTTTTCACATGTTTATCCACGTCCGCGTGCATCCCATTGTGGAACACACTTTGAGTGTCATAATACGTATCTGCTTCCTAGTCACTGCAGAGCAGGCCTTAAAATGTGAACAACGTAGTTGTAACTTACAGCACTCTTACACATAAAATTTGCTAATAGAAAATGCAAAAGGGTCATTCCATGGAAAATCACCCAAGGGTGGTTGCTGACCCATTTTGAAAAAATTTGAAATTTTGTCACACATAATGTACATATTTCAACAGTTCAAACCCAAAGTTATTGATTTTTATCTGCCCTCATTTTGATTTTACAGAACAAAATGGCCGGTACCGTGTACCAAAATGTACATTTTCAAGGGTTTTTGTATTGTTTAATATCTTGATATCCATAAAAGATACAAAGTCATGTGTTATCTCATTGCAAAGAGGAGACTGAGGGCTATTAATAATGCTAGTAAAAATAAACAGAATGATGTTGATATGTCTTCATATATAGATATAAAAGCTGACCTTGAAACTAACTTTTTTTTAATTTTCAACTGCTCCTACTTTCTTTCCAAATTCAAAAAACACAATGAAATCTTGAGGCAAGTAAGTCTACATGGAGTACTTCGCAATGATATATTGTCAAAAGAAGTTACTCCATCCCTTCTGGGTGAAAAAAATTAGTAAAGTCAGTGTTTTTGGGAAAAATCAATTTTTCGAGGAGCTGTAAAAAA
>PNEQ01001968.1:0-10306 GCA_003012365.1 Medauroidea extradentata | reverse complement strand
TGTGTGTGTGTGTGTGTGTGTGTGTGTGTGTGTGTGTGTGTGTGTGTGTGTGTGTGTGTGTGTGTGTGTGTGTGTGTGTGTGTGTGTGTGTGTGTGTGTATGTATATATATATATATAAAGCAAACAGGTCAACCTTATTTTCTATCTTCATTACACTTGCCTTCAGTTCTTTAAGACTGACGCTAACCATGCACATGCAGTCATCCCGTTCACATAGCCATTTCTTGTCATAATTCTTCTCAAGCTCTTCATAAACTGCATTTGACATTTTCACACAAGTTTTATGGAACCAGCGATTGCAGTTTCCGTCGCAGCAGATTACCTTTTTCATATTTTTTTTACTTGATTTCCACACACGGAGCACGTGTTCGGACTATACAGATCCGCCATTTCCACCACCCCCCATGAACGAAGTAGTTAATGTGAGTGTACTATGGTTATTAAACTGTTTTCTACCACTGATACTTTTATTTGGTTATATAATTATCCGGTTGAAAATGTTTACAATTTCTGTACAACAATTCTACGAATGTTTCCAAATGTGAAATACACAGGAAGTTTCACTGTTATTTTACCAAAATTAGTTTGAAAAATGATGTGTCATTAGAATTACATTGTTTCCTATACACAAAGATATAATTTTTCGTAGTATTTTAATAATTTACTACATATTAGTTTAGCTTTCAAATTTCTGTCGTTAAATTCTTCCAAAATATGAAAAAAAAAAAAAAAAAAAAAAAAAAAAAAAAAAAAACAGAAAAGTACTTTTTATTTTAATCTTTATGCATGTTAGGAAGAAGTAAACTAGATCAGCAGTGCCATCTGTAATAAGCACTTGTTTACAAAAACAATTTTGTGATTTCTGACAAACATAACAAAAGAAGAAAGAGCAGTATATTGCTGTCAAAACAGGTAAGAAGTAACAATAACATACAGTATATGTTTTAAGAATGTTTAAGGTTATCTAGTATAAATTGCTAAATTTTTATGCTTTTATTAATAAAGCAAAGTGCATTTCTGTATCTCCTTGTAAATTCAAGATTATGCACTGCCAATTGTATACCAAAATTTTAAGAAACACTATTCGAAAAAATTAATATTTATTTGAAAACTATTTGAAACCCTAAAACCACTATTCACACACCCCTGCTTAGGAGTAATGGTGGGTGGCGAGTGACCATAGTTAGACTATACGTTTCGTAACTGAAGATGTATGGCTAGCTGTTTCGCTTTGTCTACGTCCAATGAGTTCTGTTTTGTGAAATATGTACACAAAAGATCGTATAGCTAAGTCTTCTAAGCTCATTCATATGTCTGTACTGATATGTTTTAAAAATTACCAATGTATGGTATTTTGCACTGGAATTTTTGCTAATCACCGGTACTTGTGAAACTCACAGGTAAATACTTAAACATTGGAAACTGATATAATTTATGAACTCATTTAGTCACTGCTCTGACTTCGCAACAGGTTTCCGCAGTGCCACCATGAGGTGCGTTCTGACATCAGTTGGCAGGCTTGCTCGAGCTGAGGGTTGGATTGCAATTCACTTGTGCATCCCTACATTTGGGTTGAGCTCAGAATTTCGGGATGAGGTATGACGTCATACTGTTGTGCTTCATACCATATTTAGTAGTACTAGCATAATCACCCACCACATGTTTTGACCGAATTTTTGGCCCATAAATTGGGGTGCAGCCATTATGCTGTTTTTTTTCCTTTAAGATTTTTTGTGTGTATTAAATAAAATATGAATGTACATATTTTTCGGTATTTCCTTGTTTTTATTGTGATATTTTCACTATAACTAGAGTAATAGATTCTGTGGTGCAAGGGAAAACTATAGTAAATCATGTTAATCCATTTGTGTGCATCACACATTATTGTGATGCCTGTTGAAAATGACAGGTGCGATCATTATGCACACATTTTCTTATATTCCTATTTAGTATTCAAGTCTTTCGAAATAAGGGTACGGACATGAAGTGATGGCAGCTATTATGTGAGTAAATACATTATTTATAATGGTCATTTTTCCCAGACTTGGTATGTTGTAATTATGTTCCTTGCTGTTGTTGCTACATATATATATCATATATATATATATATATATATATATATATATTTATTGTAATTTTAACCCGACATTTGTCAGATGTATGGTTCCGGTGAAGATATTTTGCTCTAAAAGTGTTATGTGTTTTTGTTTTAAATCTCATTGAAGTAATATTGTATTGTAATTTTTTAATTTTTCAGGAAGTTTTTAAGAGTGATGTCCATAAAGCTACTCCTCTAAACCAACTGCTTGGTGTTTGTTGTGTAATGAGTGTGAGAGATTACCTACGCTCAGTTCCAGAAGGTTTTCCAGAGAAAGATGTTTATGTCTGTGAGTCCAGGTATTCCACGCGAGCACGAGCTTTCAAGAAAATAAAGGTATTAGAAAACGCCACTAAATTTTTATATTGAGAATTTTTTTTAATATCAAATTCAGAATATTAACTATGTAGCAGTACTTAGTTGTTACTGTGTATTAGGGTTGTGCGAACATTCGTTACAATGAAGCGATAATGAATAATCTAAACTTTCATTTTTAGTTTTGGTAACAAAATTATTCAGTAAAAGTCTAATAAAACAAAAATTTTCGACTTTCACAAATTCTTCTATGATCACAAACACTTTCGTGTACTTCTAATGCCACGTGCGAAAATTTTATTTTACATTTTGTTTCGTTATTAAATAAGCTGTGTCTGAAAGTTTGGAATTATTTCAATTTTGATATTTGTTATGTAGAATATGCAACTACTGTAGGTTGCAAATCTTGAAAGATGCTGAAAATAAACTGTGCTGAAATTGTATCTGAACTGAACACAAAGAACCAAATCAGGAAACTGTAACCGAGAATCGAATCCGGGAAATCATGGAACTGTCCCATCACTAATTATTATTCTCACCTTCTTGCTTTAAATGTCTGGGTCAGTCAGTACTAAGCAGTAGTTGTTTCAGTAAAGTAGGAGGTTTTACGTACTGTGGCATCTTTCATTAGACATTCAAGCCACAGAGGCTTCCCTGCTGTTCCTTTATGGGAATATATAGTGAACCCTGTTCTAATGTAACCACTCGTAATTAAGGACTCCTAAAATGGTGACTCGCGAAATTCGCGAAAAAAAATGCAAAATTTGCCGTAGTTACGAGTTTTCCGCGAATTTCAGCAAAATTTCGTTTAAAGGGATGTTTCAGGCGAATCCAGATGCCGTGGCGGATGTTTTGTTGCAAATAAATTGAGCCACAATCGTCGAAATGCAAATGTTTCCTTTCAGATATTTTTGCATTTGTTTAATTATTGTTTCACTGTAATTAAGTTAGTCCATGCATGCCGTTTGAATAGATTGTTAATCTTTTTCATTAATATTTAAATGCTTTAAATAACCGAAAGACTACGAAAAAATGTTTATTTCACACATTCAACCACATAAAAGTAAAATATTTTCATTTTAGTGGCCATAGATACATTTGCACAGATATATTAATTCCATAACGTATTTTGTAGTTGAAGTGTATCAACTCACCCACAGCCATGATCACGCGGTACAGATATCTCAGTACAGTGAACCCTTGATAACTCGGACCTCGATGTCCCGGACTTCGGATAACTCGGACAGAATTTCAAAAAACTAAATTAATTTTAATTAAATTATTTTTTGGTCAAAAATCATAAGAAAATTGTGTCTGCCTCATTTAAATCCATTACGTTTTATTTAAAAACAGTATTAAGCTTTAAAAGCAGTTGATCATTGTTACGTAGCCTTTAATAATCCCACCGTAAAATATCTTGCAAGTTCCGTGTGGTTAAATGTTGCTTGCGAGGCGCGCGAGTAGAGATACAACTCAGCAAGCGCGCGAGTGGAGATGCAAATCAGCAGGCCGACCTCCCTTCTTTATCTTTCCTCCCTCTTCACCGCGCGAGCCATACATGTACGTGCATCATAAACAAACATTTCAGTATGCTGGTGAATTGGACGGTAACTACAGGTCACAATGACACGTAAAGGGAAATTTATTTTGTTCTGGTATGTCCGATAAATTAAAGATTGTAAAACAATTTATTCCGGATATTAATAAAAAAAATTAAGAGCCATTGATTTGCATTGTAATGTAGGCAAGGTGGTGAGAGGGTTTTACGGCCCTTTAATGACGTCTTACAAGCTGTCGAGGATGAAGTGAAGTGAAAAAACAACACAACACCCATACCAGAGCAAGGATTCGAACCCAGGGCCTCTCGCACCGTAAACTGGCGCCTAACCATCTACGCTAAAGGCCAGCGCGATATCGAAAAAAAAAAAAATCAGGGCTTAATAAATTATAAAAAAGGGGTGGGGGCAGAAAGAGGCTTCTGCCCCGGGTCGCACATTCTAGAGGGCCTCGCTTTTGAAAAAGTTAAATGGTTAAAATGAATTGCCTTTTATTGAGTTCCCGTTAATGTTGATGGTATCTGTGAAATTTATTTTAAGTGTAATGAGTGTGTAAAGACGTCACTGATCTATGACGACGCAGCCAAGGTAAGATAGTATGAAGGGAGGCCTACAAGCGCACATTATCACTTCTACCACGGCCGTGACTTCAACTAAACAAAAAAAAAATAAGTATGAAAGGTAGACTGAGAGTTACGTTACTCCTGGCCTCGTATTCTAACAAAGAGGCCCCGGAAAAAACAATTTCTCGTAGGAAACTAGCAGCTGGCTGCAGACACTGTGACATGCTGATGTAGAGCAATTTTTCACGTGAACGTGTCGTGAGTTGCGTGTGGTCACGTGCGGTGTTTTTATTGCTGTTGAGATTGTACCAGTTGACCTTGACTACTTCCGCTCGCGCTCTACCACCCTAGCTTATCTCACACACGCACACATGCACAGACTGTCGTCAGCCAGAAGAGAGAAGGGGGTGAGAACTTTTATGTGGTCGAAGGTTGCCTTGGTGCCAGCTTCTAGCACAGATAAAAAAAGATCAGCGAGAAGTAGCAGAAAAAATAAATAAAAAAGAATCTGCCAGCCCAGGTTGTTTGACATTCTTTCTTTTATAGTTCTCCCGTTAAAGTGATAATTTCCTCACTACCCCCTCCTGTAAATTGATACGTACAAAGCAGTATATATTGCCGCTTCCTTTGCTTGTAGAAATAATAGCGTACTGATTTCCTCACGTTTCTTGTGATTGACAGACTGATTACCCCTCCTCCCCGGACGCCCCTCGATAACACGGACAAATCGTAACTCGGACAGCTTTTAGTCCGAGTTATCGAGGGTTCACTGTATATCGGTAAGATGGCGGCGAGGGACGCAGTGGCAGCAAAAGTTTGAAGTCTACCGAGTTGCAATAGATTTCTCTGTGACTTAACGCACGTTTGTTTACATTTTTAATGGTTTTTTTCGGCTTTTTCAGGAATGTTGTGCAGCATTTATAAATTTTATTTTCGTTGTAGAAATAAACTGAAATAATTACCAGACAGATGTATGTGTATGGAGCGATATCGCAAAGTTTCTCTTTGTCACAAGGAGTAGGAAAACAAATTTAAATGGCTAAAACGTGACGAAACGTAATTTTGAGCTGTTCCACCAGTGAATAAATACCAAACAATTGGTCGAATTAGGTACGCTAGACAAATTATCTTCATTGAGCCATATATTTTTTGTAATAAAATGTTTTAACTTGTACATGTACTTAAAAAAAAAAAAAAAAACTGAATAAACTGGATGAAATTTTTAAAACTACAAAGCCTTAAAACTCAGGATAAATAGTTTCAACGAAATGGACGATATTTATATAGGCTGTTTCCGAATTCAGTGGATGTGTCCATTGTTCTCTCATCCCTACATCCCTTTGTTCATGCAACCACTATCTGCATAACTGCAATGGAGGGATTGATGGCATCCGAATTCCTTTAATGCTAACGCTACCTATGTAAATCATACATCAGGTGTGTATCTTTAACTATGTTATTGGGTCTCAGTGAAATGTCAACAATTTCCAGCAGACGAAATCCTTGTATTGTTTGAGGTTATGTTCAGCGATGTTAATATAAATTGAGAGTTATTAGGACACATTATGTTTAATGAACATATACATATAAAGAAAATGCATTTCACAGAATAACGAATGTGTGTAATGTAGTTGATAAAATACTGTAGTAGCTATCGTAAACTACATGTGTAACAATTTTTATATTTCAAGCAAACCTACTTTTAACACACAATATATACATATTAATATGCCACAATAAAACAAATACAGCTAATAAACTGTACCCAACACTCCAGTTCAGTATAAACAATAAAATAAAAATTAACAACAACATTCCGAAGCTAAGGGGTGTATAGGTGTGACAGTGGATGCAAGCGTCGCATCCCTTGGTACTAGACGTATGAAGGGGTGGATCAGCATCCCTAATAGAATTTGGAAACTAAGCCAAAATGGCGGCATCACTAGAATGCACTTTCTATGGATCCCTTACCTTAAGGGATCCTTTAAGCCAGTATTCGGAAACAGCCATAGTCTGGTAATGAAAATAATTAATTATTTTAATTTGCACATTTGAGTTAAGTACCAGGCAGACATTGTAAACATTACAAATTAATGATAATGAGGCAAAATCAGAGCACATTTTGATAGTATTACACAAAAATGTTATTACCGCTTAAAATTTTTTTCACCGCTTTTACTAATTTTTACGCCGCTTTAAAGTTTTTAACACTTAGTTTTTGAACTGCTTTTAACATTTTTAAGCACCGAAATTGTACATTTTTATTCACCATTTTAGGGGTCTTTACTCATAATGTTTTCCTGGTTGTAATGTTAATTTCTTGTGGTCCCTAAAACTGCTAGAAAACTATCTGGATATAATGTTTTCCCATTTATGAGGTAGAAATTTTTGAATCCCTTCAAAAACATTGACAGGTTTCTACTGTACTGGCTGTATATGCCCTTCCCAGTAGGCAAGTGCTAATTGAGCTGGTATGTATGGTTGGTCAGAAATACCTATATTATGGGGCGAGAGTACAGAACTACAGCCATGAGCTGTTGGCTTTGAGAAGCAGACATGTGCAGAGATTGCTTCAGAGGTTGGATTACTCTCTTTGTTATTACTATGTTGTTTTGACTCTACTTTTTAATGCAGTTTATTTGGTTAGTCACTGGACACTTTCCAAATACACTATTACGAAGTTCTCACATTTTCCACACAAACATTGGCATCCATTATTGAGTCACGTATCACTTGGTGAGTGCTAACAGACCTTTATTCATATTCTGATTGTGCCTGATTAACCCAGCTGGTGACAGGAAAAAAATCGATGTTAGAAATTGGTTTTCTGAATCCACATCTGGTGACCCCGACGTGATCAAGAATACACGTTGTTGCCACTCTGCTGGCAAGGGGTTGAGTTTCGGTTTCCCTTCAAGGATGTGATAATGATTTAACTATTGAGCACGAGGGTTCCTGAAGGGGCGGATAGGCTGCTAGGTGTCACGAGGAAAGTGGTTTCCTGGGCAGTCGACACAACAGTCTCTACCAGCAGAGTGTTATCCACTCACCTTTAGAATACCTTCTTCAGGAGGCGGTGTTTTCAGTCCGACAAATGTTTTGGCTTGGAGTCGGCTTCCCTCTTAAGCTGCAGAACACGAAGGTACGGCAAAGGTGCAGGCTTTTCGGGTGTTTTGATGGGACTTATCAACAGCCGTTGAAGGCGTTGTACATCCTTGAGGATGCAACTGAAGTTATCATGTTTACGTTTGGATGGTTGGTTCTCAGTACCCTTAGAGCGACTGCAAAGTTCTGGGAGTGTCACAGCTTTCCCTGATGATTTTTGGGGCGGTGGAATTATTCCCACAGGTATGTCACTAACACTTACTACTGCCTGTCGGCGCTTAGCTACAGCCTCTGCCTTGCGGCCTTCAATTAGTGCTCTATCCTCTGGCTATAAATGGATTATCAAACACTCAGTATCTGACATGAGTACAATTAATTAAGGAATGAAACTAAGAAATGTGCTTGAACTGTATATATTGTAACGCAATCGGTACACTTTTCACAATCACCGTTTTTTTATTGGTCTTTACATAATACTGCTTTACACACAACATTCACTAATTCTTGACTGCGTGGTCACTTATAGCAGAGACCCGAAACTTCTCATAGATTAGCTAAACTTCCGCGTCCGGCGGTCATAGATATACTCCTCGGGGCGACTAGTTAAACTCGCTGGTGGGTGCGTTCCCTTATACTTTCCACGCGGCTAGGGCGTGTCTCCTAAACGAGCTTTCGGCACAAGAGCAGGGTAGAACCAGGCTTAGGCTCCCTTCTCAGGATGCAACCTGTGTAATAGAGGATGGGTAGGCGGGTTTCGGCTCCCTTCTCAGGAAGCAACCCACGGAAGCTAGGTTTCAGCACAAGAGCAGGCTAGGACCAGGCTTATGCTCCCTTCTCAGGAAGCAACCTGCATAGAGGACGGGTAGGTGAGTTTAGGCTCCCTTCTCAAGAAGCAACCCTGGGGTTAAAGTGGATGTCTGGCTTAGGCTCCCTTTTCAGGAAGCAACCCTTTCGTGGTTGGGGGAGGTGCCTAGGTTTGCTCGGGGAGGAGGCCCGAACTCTAGACTGGTGATCTGGCTATGCGAGCACCTGCCTTATATACCCCTGAGAGGGACTTAAAGTACCGTTAGTGGGTGGTGAAAATGGCCGCTGCTGGAGAGGAGGCCGCCTGCTAGCTAGCAGGCAGGCCACTCCAGCACCCATAAATCTCCCACACTCTGCCAAAAAATACGTGACTATGTTAAAACTTTCCCGCGGGCCGTGAAAATGTCCGTGTTGCCAAAAAGAATATAAACAAAGGACTGAATAAATACACAAACTTAATATTACATATTACATTTACAATAATTATATACACATTTCCTCTTTTCATTCAAAGTTCATAATTATTCGCCTGGCATTGTTTGCATAGCGTTCATTTGTTTGTTTACATTTGTTATGGCAGGCGTGAATATATACATACAAAAATGGTAAACATAATTATCTCTAACTCTTTTAGTATTACGGCAACACGGCTCACAATACTGGATTTAATTGATCCCTTGGGCAAAAACAAGCTTGGCCTAACTCTTAAATATTAACAAAATACGGGGCCAAGCATAAAATATATACTAAGCACCTTTCGGGGTGCATCAACGTGAGTAGCAATCTCAACAGTTTTAAAGAGTACTGGCTCACAATGACAGACCTTGGTGACGAGGTTAATCTGCCAAGGGAAGTATCACGTGTGGCTATAAAAATGCTGACCTTCTGACGGCAAAATGTCTTAAGTTTGGTTTCTCCAAGTGAATCGCAGTTTATAACAGCTAACATTACCAATGAGGCAACAAGATGCCATTATGTTTTGGGGTCTCTTGATAGCAAGGTAGCCAAAATTATTTCAGACCTAATATCTAAACTTCTCCGAAGAGCACTTTACACAGATTTTAAGAATAGACTAGTCAGTGAGTTTTCAGAGTCAGAGCAGCTTAAGGTCAGGCGCTTGCTAATTAAATTGGATCTGGGGGATGAAAAGCCCTCATCACTCTTGCGTAAGATGCGCCTGCTTGCAGGAGATAACAGTATGGACGAATTCTTGCGGATAATATTTTTAAGATGACTTCTAATTAGTGTACATGCCTTGATGACCTTAACACTTAGCAAACATGACAGACAAGGCTATAGAAATCAGTACATGAGCCTTCGTACTTTCTTGAAAAGACAAACCAGTTGCAAACCACACCTGTAGGGAAGATACACCCTGCTTAACCTACGATTGTAGTAAGGCAATTTCGCACCCCGAGCTGCAGGTAGCATCCTTGACTACTTTCACCCAGAAACTAACAGCAAGCAAGCATCCTTGGAACATACCGTATCATGTTCACGTGGCAAGCAAGAAGGATAAGACATTTGCTGCTATCATTATAAATTCCAAGATAATGCTCGAAAGTGCACTAAATCTTGCAATTTCAAAACGAAGGAGGGAAACGCCTAGGCCTACAGCTGGCAGCGGCAGGTGGTGTGGGCCCTGAGTCATGTCACTTGTTCGTAGCTTGTAAGGTACTTGGCCTACCCACCCTATCCCTTTCTTTTTCTAAATTTGTTTGTTGTGCAGAATTGTGGTTTCATGTTGGCATAAACGTAACGTAACCGTAAACTTAACTTCCGTAACTTCTTAAATACGTTTATACACGTTTTTCGGCGTCAGCATATGTCTAATGTGATCCCGAGATGCTTCGTGGGGCACTAG
>PNEQ01001967.1:45683-63334 GCA_003012365.1 Medauroidea extradentata | reverse complement strand
TGTAGAAGGTGGGAGTTTGGGGGGTACTAGTTTGTTGCGGAGGTTAGGCGGTCGTCTGAAAACTAGCCTGGGTGCTTTTCAAAGAAAGTTTTGAATTTGTGGTGAGGAGGACAAGATTTTGTAGCCTGAGTTGAGAATGGGTCGGAGTTTGCCTAGGCCTTCATGATATGGTAGTGTTGCTGGTATTGGAGGTGGCTCGGTGGATTTGTTTTTGGACCAGGAGTTCAGAGTAGCCTCTGTCTGTGAAAGCTTTGGTTATCTGTTGGCACTGTTTGTTGAGGTCACTGCGAGTTGAACATATGCGATTGGCTCTGGTGGCAAGGCTGTAAGGTAGTGACTTTTTGGCATGACCATGCCAACATATAGGCCTCGGAATTTTGTGTTAACAGATTCATTGATTTATTCATCATTACAGAGAATTTTTAAGATTGTCTGTTTACTGCTATTTGTAGGAAACTGTAAGAAAAGAGTTTTATCTGTACACATTACAGTTTAATTTGTTGAGTTCAAACCATAAATAAAATTCTGCAAAAAGTGTTGTTGGCTAAAATACTGAGTTCTGCACGTGGCTTGCCAGCAATTATGATGCTGGTATGGTCTGCAAACAAAGTAGGCATACAACTAGTACTGAGGCAGTCTATAAGGTCGTTTAAACAAGGAATAGCAGGGGCCGAGAATTAAACCTTGGCGAACACCAGGTCTTATTTTACCAGGTTTTGAATAAACAACATCATTGTCTACTTTCAGACAGACTTGTTGTCTGTCAGATAAATACGAGAGCATGAGTTTGTTTAATTAACAGCTTGATATTATACAATTGGTAAAATGACAGCATTCATAAAATTTTACTTTCTTCTATAAGAAACCTGGGTAAAAAAAATATCTTCCAGCAAAATTAAAAGACAATCACTGTCTTTGTTGTGCACTGCTAGGTACATGAGCTATCAGTGACGTGCATCGATAATTAGTGTGTACTCCAAAGCAGATTGGTAAAAAATTACAATATCAGCAAGTCAAAACTGCATCCTTTGTGCCAATTTTGATAGCAGATGTTTACTTCACAATGTGCTTGTTAGGCTGATAGTACATATTTGCTGATAGCTGGACAACTTTCTGTCCTGCCCTTCACTCCTTCCGTCCAACAAGCCGCCTGCCTGTTAAAATAACGCCAGATCAATAATGCTGGCACAATTGCTTTGTATTGGTGTTTTCACTAACTTAATTTTTCAACATACAGTAAAGGATCATAAACTCTTATTAGACATATTCATTGTTGATAAACATATTAAAGATAATTACTTGCATGTGACAACAAAAACTAGACCAGTTAACAGCACAGTTATTTTTGCGCTGACATAGACTGACAGTGTGTGCACAAGTGTTAGTGACTCTCAGATAAGCCCGCTGATGCACTTACACACTGGCGCTTGACCTTGCTTCTGTGTTGTGTGGGCTGCCTAACTCAGCAAGTACATGCTGCAAATATATTCTAGCAAATGTTTTTGACATTTTTTGTAGATTTTTGTTTTTATTGCCAGCTGTGTCTTAGTGATTGATGATGACGACTTACATTATTGCTGCATCCTAATGAACACACTGTTAAATCACATTCCTGCTTGTGATAACTTGCATTTTTTATTTTACTTTATTTGAAAAAAATTAATTTTCACTTTTTGATGGGGGTTGAGAATACTGTCAGTTCCATTGTTGTTGTAGTTACGGGGCTCAATTGTATACGAGAATGCTTGCAAACTGATAGGAGTGTTACAGAATGGAGAAAATGTGTATTAACTTGAAATTAAGAATGTCATGTCAGACAATATAATCTGAAGAGATCACACTGCTTGTAAGACACACACATACACACACACGTAGTATGTAGGTATTACCTTTGAAGGAGGATTGACGGTTGCAGAATGCCTCGTCCATCTCTATGATCTTGACCTGGGTGGGATCAAAGGCATGCACGGTGAAGGGCATCTTGCTGATTGGCTGCTCATTGTGGTAGACAGTGATGGAGTGTGGGCCGACAATGTGCGGAGTGTACTCGGCACGATGTGAGCCAGACCCCAGCTTCTTCACAAGACACGGCACCTGCGAGCCGTCCGGCGCTGCAACCACCACATCCTCCCCACACTTTACACTCGCTGCGAGTCTTATCTCACCACCTTGCCACGACCACCACACTCTGTTTTACTAATGTACACAGCCGGGAACACAAGTGGATAGTGCAGAAACTAGTCAGGCTACGTTCAGAAGACTATATACACTCCTTTCTTAATTTACATTTGAACAGCTACCAACTTGACATAAAAGCTTTTATTCACCTGGTTGTACAACAGGAGTCAAAAGTCTAGCTTGTGGGATACCGCATGAGTTGCAATGGCTCGTTCAGCGAAACAACATTTGCACCAGATAGAGCCTTTTTGGTGTTTGCGCTGTGGTCAATCATTCTTTGCCTGAGAGTGTCGGTGTTGAGGCCTTATTTACCAGCTATAGTTTCAAATATTGCAAAGTAGAGTACATATGCCTCACCACCACCACACACACACACACACACATACACAGCAGTAATAGCTACAGATGGACACCACAAACACTCTAGCAGGTACAAATGTTGTTCCACTGACCAAACCTGTCGCAGCTCAAGAGGCAACCTACAAACACGTGATTAAAGATATGCTTCAAGGTTGAGTTTTCCGTCCTGACTCATGCTGTTGTTGTAACATGGTATGCAGAAGAACCATAACAATTTATTCAGTTTTAAACAATCATAAACAACTATTAGTACATTAATCATGAGTTTACTACAGATGCACAACATTTTAAAAACTTTTTCAGAAACACAATGATGATGCATAAATTTTATGTATACTGTATACATAAAAAAGCAAACAAATGGAAAAATTAATGCTGTCACACAGAAAATACCTGGTATGCCCAGATACAGAGGAAAATATAACAAGTTAATATGAGTAATAAACTGTGTGCCAATCAGTGATTTTTGCTTAGAAGCAGGGTCAAATATTTTTCTGTCAAAGCAAAGTTGAATATTTTATTGTTTCTTGCATAACAGGTAATGTTTGCTGTGCTGCAGAACCACTTCCACATTATTCAAATGTGCCTTTACATAGATCTAGATTATCTGTTTTCAGATTATTAGATAGGTAATACATATATTTGTTGTGCCTAAACAGTAAAACAATTACATATATGTTTCAATGGAAAGAAAATAAAAACTTTAACAGTAAAATTAAGCACAATTTGGTATTTAATTTGCACTCTACTTTAACTGTGTTACCAGATAGTAAGTATTTTGAATTTTTAAGCACATAATAAAAATCAAGCCAAACACTGCTTTTTTAACAGCATAAAAATGGTTGTTCTGTCTCAGGGGCATAAAAGTGATTACAGTAGAGCCCCGTATTTGCGTTACCGTTTATTATGTTTTCCCGCTACTTACACCAATTACTGTCGGTCCCGTTTTATCTCCATTTGTTTCTATGTACAACAGTCCCATTGTTTACAACACTCAATATTTCTATTTGCCGCTATTTTGTTTACTATCTAAACACGAGCGACAAGAACAGATTCATGTATAAATTACAGCAAACTTCAACGTTAACGGAAAGGTGATCAACGTTCCACTCACGTACACCTTTACAATTTGGAACTAAGCCATTCGACGCCATTTCGTGAACCTGTGGTTACTCGCTCATATGACATCACTGGCTGGTCACAACTTACACAAAGTTACTCTAGTTCACATGACTTTGCGACACGTACACTAGCACTCACAATTGCATTTATCTGTACATACACATCTATGGTTGCTTTGTTTACCAACTCGGGTAATGTGAAACTTATATTTTGGTTGTAATTTTTGTGACACTAGAGTATTATTAATGCAAAGTGGCAAAATAATTTCCAATTTATTCCAAGCGGGCGGACTTTGTAACGGCATGCACTAAAATGTCAACGGAGCTAAAAGACTAGCATTTCCAGTTAAAGAATATGATCGTACTAGGATACGTGCATCCCTTGATTATGCCAATTCTAGAAAAAATAAATCGTAAAGATTGTTAAATTATTGAAGAGAGTTCTGTGACGTACGGTCCGTGAAAATGTGTTTGCGTGTCAAATTATGACCAACTGAGGAATCATTTTAATGAATGATGTGTGGTTGCAAGAGTGCAAATGTACCAATTAACTATGTTTTACCGTCGGAAACAGCACAAGTCATAGCCAGCAAACTGAAAATTTTTGTCGAACAATTTTTGTTTAACTACTTTAAACATACACATAACCTTGTTTATCTGTCAGTGCTAGTTAATATTTACCACTTACAGAATTTTTTATTTTACTTTGAATTTTTTAAAACAAAATATAATTCTTGGGTGTCGATTTACATGTTTGGGAATTTATTTTTTGTGAATTGTTTGTTTACATTTTTAATAGCTATATAGTAAATGTTAAATTAATACCACTTAGTCATATAAAAGCCATTTTCTGCATTTCACACTTTCTACACTTTCCCGCTTTTTATGCCATTTTTGCAGGATCCCTTGAATGGTGTAAAAAAGGGGTTCTACTGTGTTTTGTCTTGAGAGTATAAAAGTGATTGTTTTGTTAACTTCGAAGCTTCAAACCATTATTGAAGCGAATATTCAGTACCCTAAATATTTGATTGAACTTGGAATTTTTGAACCTTCGCACACCCCTAATGCTAAGAGACTCTTATTTGGGACCTCACTAACACTTTCACGACGACACTGAAGGAGAGCAAAGTAAGAGAGAGGGACAGGCCTTCTACACACATGGCGAGTATTGACGGAGGTTACAAGTCCTACATACCTACGACCTCTACGTGCAGCCGACCGCCCATGCCCTTGGGGTCGACATCCAGGAAGGCAGGGGAACCTACGACAACGTCCTTGAGACCCTCGCCACGCACAGTTACCATGCGTGACTCCTTGCGCTGCATCTGCTTCATCTCCTTGGCTCCTAGCTCCAGTACCTCGCACCTGAAGGGACTGCCTGTACATACACAACACTCCATCACTCACAGTAAGTACAGTTTGCTCTCATCTACACACGTCTGGCCACATGACTATGTTGTTGCTCTCTTGTGTACGTCATATTAAAACCTACTGTATAATATATATTTCATATACCATACCTATATTCACTTTGCTCAAGTAAAATCTAGTGAAAATAATAGTGGAGCTTGATACATGTCCTAGCAAGATGTGTGTTGACATCACCAAGCATCATGGATTTCCAATATCAACTGTTAAACTTGAGAAACTCATAAATCTAGATACCAATCAAATCAAGGTACTCACAAAATCAAATAATTCATAAAACTGTGGACTTCATAAAGTCTTCATAAAATTGGAGATCTTTGAAAACTGAGGTAATCATAAGCTTGAAGCTCAAATAAAATCAAGGAGAACAGAAAATAGATAAATAGGCCTCATTCTGCATAGTACATAAATCAAATATCTGCTTGTAAATAGATGAGTGTTATCTGACCTGGTACATCCTCCTCATTGAAGGTGATGTTGATGAAGTGTGCCTCAAGCTGATGTGGTACGAAGGTGACATCATAAAGTCCCCTCGCACATGCTACCACCTCCGCCTTCACCGTTGTTTTGGCAGTGCTCACCACAAGCTCCAAGGTGCCCTCTCCCGCCTCCGACGCATCCACCGTGAACGTGCCCGGCTTCCCTATCTGCCAACACGGCACACACCCTTGTGTCAGGCACCTCAACACAACCCTCTCTTGAAGCCACTTTGCTGAACAATCTAGCAGCTCCTACTACCACACACACACACTCTCTCTCTGAGGACAACTGCAGGCGAGACACAGACATCTGGTCATTGTTCCACTATGAAGAAGAACAGTGCTGCAATCACGTGAAGAGGTGCATCACACTACTTTATTATAATGCACCTCTACCAGTTAAGAAATTAACTTCACAAAATTATAAAATGAAGGGAATTAAAGGCACTAGTTCCTATAACCCTAACTTTGGTTATTTACAGTTTGTTACTAGATTTTGGACATTAAGCATAGGCTTTGTTGTTTCTGGCAGTAATGGGTGTTGAAACATTAACAAAATGAAAACTCTCAACTTTCATTAGTACGTATTTGAGTTCTTATCAAATATTCATTTAGTTTGCTACTATACGACCACTAATGGTACAACCTGATGTAGCTGATAATAAGACTCTGAGTTAAATAAACACACACTGAAACTATATTCAACATTATAAACCTCAAAATTAACTTTCATTAATGTCAAGCTCTCATAAAATTAGTTTTCATTATGTTTAGATTTTGTTACAGTAAGTGACACAATTTTAATTTTAATGTCACTGAACATAAAACCACATTCGCACAACCCTACATATTAAGTATAGGTAATATATGAAGGAGAAATGTTTCTACATGTTGTCCAGCACAACTCTCACCTTGTAATTATACTATTGCGTTATAGGTGACGCACGTGCACTTGTTTTGTCGCACCGCTGCGCTAGGAGTGCTGGGTTGCAAGTGCGTATCTCTAGAGGGTCTTTAAGGCAGAGACCATGAGAGAGTGGTGTGGTCCTGCTAGAGTGATTTGTAACAGAGCTATCCTTGATCCAGCGAGTGACTACTGGATGAGCCAACTAGGAAAAACTCTATAACTTGCTAGTACAGGGTGTCATCTTTACATAAATAGAGGGTACGGCAGATATCACTCGCCTTATTGGATATTAGGTGGTTCGTACACAAGGTGATCTTGAGCGGTCCTCGCCATAAAGCCTTGAAAATGTTAGAAGGGATAGGAGTCTAAGTCTGGTACTTGAATTTTTCCTTTTGAGTGTAACTGAAAGCCCCGGTCGCCGGTGCTAGGCCTCCCCAGTTCGACTTCAGACCTGTCACTCCACTAGCCATGGAGGGGTAGGCCTAGGGAAGGAGGGGAGTGTCTAGTTCCAACGGCCGGCGGTAGGGGCGCTCTTGTCAGCGAGTCGCTGGAAGCCGATACCTCTGTATCGTCTTTGGCCAATACTCACTCTTCGGTTGGGCGCGAAGGTGCCCACAACTAAGTTCAGTGGTCAGTTGACAAAGGAAAGCGTAGACGCCATGACGGGAGCTGAGTGTACTTCTTTGTTCGCCAAGTGTGCGACAGCACAAAGAAGCAGCACAGATTTTATTGGTATATTTAATGTCCGTGTGTAAGGCAGGTTCTGGAGGCCTGGTTAAGTTTGGTTAAACTACCGTCAGCTGTAGTCGACGTCACAAGTACATTCCAGTATGGGTCGCGGTACTCCTGGGTGTTGTCAAGACTTTACAGAAGGCCTGCTCATTTATGGCGAACACACTTTTGTGGGTTCGGAAAAGGAATGCTGTGTGCGCTAGAGTTCAAGAGGGATCGGCCCGTTCAAATTGGTAAAGGGAAATTGTAGTGGATTAACGAGGCATTGTGAGATGCGATAACTTGAATGGAAACACGGAAGTGGATGAGAGTGAACATGTGCAATATTCCTTTCTGTAATTAGAAGGCTAAAGGTAAATTGCCTTTAAGAGAGACGTAATTTGGTAATGTTGAATCATAAATTCTTAAACTGTAAAGGGAATGTAAATTTTGTAAACTCTGTGAATAGAACATTCTTAAACTTTATTGGATTGTTTTCTTGCTCAAGAATGGTGCAAAATAACCAGATTTCACTAATAGCTATCTGATTTCTAGTTTCTTGCTCAGGGTTACATGAATTTTGGAATTGATGAAGTCTGAAGGGACTGCTGTAATGAAGGCCTCAAGCCTTTACGAGTAAATTGAGCAATAAACGGCTCAATCTCATGAAATGAGATAGGCGAAGTAATTCAGTTTCATAGGGCATTTATATTCTTGAACACAAGTTACAGCATGATGAATATAACACTTACTTTGGTACATATCTACAATCAGGGTTTGAGTCAATCACAATTTGATGACATACAATATTACACTGGAGTCTCAATATGAGATAGACAACAAGGGCACAAACTAAATATATGACACATTGACAATATAAATTACCACAGGGCATACTCTGATGAATAAAATTCTACATGGCACTCCGGGCTGTTCAGATACTGGGCAAAACTAAGGCCTAATCGTGGCGGAGAATGTGAGGGCGATCATCTCTTTGATCCAGGAGGTTACAATGTTCAATAGCCTCTTTACATTAGGGCGCTGCGGCCATTGACGACACTTGACTAATAACAAATACTGGATTACTTGTAATTATATGGAGATCTCTCTGATCCCGGGGAAAGTTTACTACATTCCGTAACTTTCAATAAAATTTACAAGCCGGGGGAGTGCATGATAACACTTATAACTGGCACTGTGCATGGAGGCAGAGTACGAGGCATGGTGACTTGAAGAGCACATAGGTTACCGTAGGTTGCCATGCTAAGAAGGTTAGGTATCAACGCAAACATGAATGCGCATGTTAGGCTTACTTGCTGAGTCGTCCTGGCTAGAATGAGGGTTTGAGGTGAAGGTGGTATTGAGCTTAGGCTCTATTAGGTAAATGGTTGAGAGAGTAGGCTTTGGCTTCCTTACCAGGCAGCAACCCACTATGAGGTAGGGGTGGGGAGTGCCAGACTGACCCGGCCCTAAGGCCGAGCCCCTAACGACTGACTAGCTGGGATGCAGCGCCCGCCTTCTATACCCCTGAGGGGGCTGAAAGTACCGTTATCAAAATGGCTGTCGGGCTGCTCGTGGCTGTCTGCAGCTACAGGCGTGCCACACTCGCACAAAAGAAATACTCTCTCGTGGCACAAAGTTACTCTGTTACACAAATAAACTTCCCGACTTGAATTATAAATGCCGGTATTGCTGTTTAACACTATACGTAATTAACACAAGAACATTTAAATACTGTAATCATATAACACATTTTAAGCAATAACAAACCAGTACAATTTATATTTACGTGAGTATTTCCAGCAATCGCCGTTTTAGTGCACTTTACAGAGTCTATACACGGAATCGGCACTACTGGTAGGCGCTCGGCCTTATTTTGCAAACAAACACTGGTACAGGTTAACAAATGTCGCAAAGGCAGTTATACATGAAGAATACACATTGGATAATCACTTGGAAGTAAGTAAATACTGTTTTACGCATAAAGCTTTGTCTTCATAACCTTACATGCTATAATATTATCCTTACGTAAAAATAAACTACAATACGGCGATCGGCAAAAGTGCAGGCAAATACTACTGCCCTTAGGCCTAAATGGTAAAGTGTTAAAAATTGGGGGCGAGCGTTAACGTAATTTATAAGTGGACGTGACGGCATCGTGTCATAGGGAAGGGTCAACGAAACAAGAATACACAAACCAGACTAACAACACATGTCAATGCTCTGTCGCAACAAGTGTGAGAGAGCGGAGATACCGACCTTGATGGGGGCGAGGCCTGTGACGCGCACCTTGCTGATGTCGTAGATGTTGCAGGGGAAGGGACTGCCCTTGACAGGCTCTCCATCCAGCAGAACACTCACGCTGTGCCTACCTGCACATACACACATTATCTCCACTGCCTGTTAGAATTGTCCAGGATCTATTATGTGTTAGCAACAAGACAGTTCACAAATTGGCTACACCAGCACACTACACATCTTTACTTTCAAATACTATGTTTATTAACACGTACATCCTGGTTATATAATCAGTATGGCACCTAATAGTTGAAATAGGCTTCCTTATTTACAATATACTGTATTTCCAATGTGAAGAAAATCTTACAAGTATGTGTAGTTTCTTATAATATAGTACTGTAATATACAAGGGCAAGTTCGAAGGCTGAAAGGAGCCCTGAAACATCAAATATTACTGTCCGAGATAGGGACCAGCAAAATACCAGATTCTAATTTGTTGGTTTATGTATTTATGTATGTCTAGTTATTGAACAATATTAGAAAATTTTGACAAATTGTTTACCTTTCCTGAAAACAGTCATAAGATTGTTTCTTTCCTGCAGTTATACATTGTAATGTTTATAGGTAGTTACCATGGTTCGTACTCCCTCCGTACAATGAAAAACAAGGACTTCTAAGGACTTATAAAAAATATTTTTGAGAACTTTTTTAAGGACTGCAGAACTTTTTAAAATATAAATAAACCTTAATAGACGATGAACACACACAAATTGACAGAAAAAATTGTAAAATTTCCACATATAAACATTACACAACTAATATTAGTCTGATAGCGTTGGTAACACGCAACGCACGGTGCAGTGTTGATTGTTAAAGTTTGTTTGGTTCTCAAAACGGTACACAAATAAACTAATTTTGTACCGGACAGCAAAACCTCCGTAGATGCGTATGAGATCCAAAGTTATAAGTACTGCATGCCATAAATATTGGTGAACTCTAGCACATTTATCAATGCATAATGCAATGCATAATGCAATGCATAGTGAACTTAAACAAGTGAAATTCAAATACATTTTGCAATCTGTATGCTGTATTATCAACACTAAATATGAATATGAATTATGAGTGTGCCTCCACTCACCTGATGAAGCAGATGTCGTCTGTGAAACGTTGTGACCGCGCGTCCACGGAGAAATGTGTTCGTCCTATGTGTGTGTGTTTCTATCTGCGAGTACCATCCTGTGAGTACTTGTGCACAATTCTTTCTGTTTTAATTGTAATTAGTAGCATAGCGACCTTTCCCGCCATTGTCCTAAATATGAATACTGTATTTACTCCAGTATCTTACGCCCTCACAGACCTTTAACACTATATTTTCACGTATGAATCCGTAGTAAAAAATAATTTTCTGGAGCATAGAAGAGGTTCTTTGTCTCAGGAGCATAATGTGACGCGCACTGGCACGTAGCACTTACTTGGCCTCTTATCATACAGCAATTTAAAATTATTTATTGTCTTTGTTAATATTTTTTTTTCTGTTGTTTATAACAAATTTAGTAGGCCAACTTACCCAGGTATAAGGATGTATACTGTGGGATCCAACATATTAATTGGGGATGCTAATAGAGAAATTAACATTAAAAGTCTATTCAAAATTTAATTTAACTGTTAAAGCAAGAGAAAAGTATTTAATTTTACGTGTCAATTTTATCGGATTCATGTGGTGTTTGGACTAATTTTAAAGCTAATTTAATTTCAAGCAACTTTTCTAAGTAAACTTTTCTTATATTTTGCCTTGTTTGGATTTTTTCATTTCAAGTAGCCTCTTAGCTTGCTTCTCCTGGAATGGGATTTATCTGGCAGGTTGGTCAAAGTTCTCTTGCTTGGAAGCACGTACAGAGAAGTGCTGGCTTTTAAAATTTCAAATCAGCTCTGAGCTAGCCTGTGCTAGGATGGATTTATCTGGCAGGCAGGTCAGAGTTCACTCGCTTGGAGGCACGTATTGGAACGTGCTGGAATGTGATGAGCTCTGCCGGGCGTTTCTCGATCGACGTGGGTGGTAGTGTCGGGCGTAAAAATCTGCGAAGGTGGTGATCCGCGGCAGATTTGATGACGCTGCACCTCCCCAATTAATAAACTTAAGGAGTATTTAGCTGGTATTATGGAATAAAACGCTTTGTATATTTATCAGTAACTATGTTACATACAATTTTTAGGTTATAAATGTCCGTCGACCAGCTTTTTAGACAAGTTGGATACTGTTGTATCACTCCGCCGCTTGGCCGAGTAAGTCCGAGTGTCCGCCCAGGAAAGGCAGTCATCGTACATCGGAGCTCGTGGACTGTGGCGGAATGATGTCCGGCTGAATGTTCGATCAGTCGAAGTGTCATGGCGGGACAGGGAGGAAGTGTACGGGAGTGCTGGAGCGGGGAAGTCAAGCCTCAGGGGCGAAATCGCTCTGGTTAAACTTCATCTTGTTTATTTTTTTACTTTTCTCTTTTGTACTCAGTAGTTCCAGGTGTGCCAAGGTGTTGCACCATATATAATAGTACAGCCATCTTCTTTAGTGAAGCAGATTACGAGTACTAAGTTTGTAAACCGCAATACTGTGCATCTCTATTGTCTTGGGCAGACACTCGGGAATAGTTGTTCTGGCGAACTATCTCATGTCACGTCACCGGTTAATCTTGTTATTTTGGTTGTTTACAATGGACAACTATTTATATTGGAACATTGATCGTAGCTGCAAATAAATAGTCGTAAAACAGATAGGTATGTTTCTTTTGATATCGTCATCCGGCAAGCTACATCTTTCAGTAACAACAATAACTCAAAGCACATAAACCCGTTACACGTGTCGCCGTGTGCCAAGGAACGACACATAAACATATACAACCCGAAGACGACACACACCACCACACAACACGGCAGAGAGACAGCACCACCACATTCTGGTGCCACAAACAGGGATATCATAACTTCCAACATCTATTTATATAACAACAACACGGCGACGCAGCACCACCACAATAAAAAAGGCTCCACGGCTCAGGAATAAAAAAAAATTCTCAATTATGCTATGTAACCCCTGTTTTGAACCCAATAATAAACAGTTTTTAGTAACTTACACAAGTAAATACAGTACTACGTACAAACACAAGTTGAAAAAAAGTTACAAAAATTAGGACTTTTGAGGACTACCTGACAAAATTTTAATGGCTATCAAAATTAATGTTAATAATTAAGGACTTATAAACCGTGCGAACCCTGACTGCACTCATCCAGTTAGAAGAGGTTCACATCTGTGCAGTTTCCAAATTTTCTAAATAAACAACGTAATGCACAGTTTTCTCAGCCATGTGACAATTTAAAAATATTTGCTGTTATAAGTAGTGACATAGTGAAATCAGTAAAAACGTATGAGTAACATAGTAAGCTGGTAATGAACCATATTAGTATCAAAACACACAGCTTTGAGAAGTGTTAAAGTAAAGCTACAGTTGTGATGTGACATTCCATGAATTGTGCTGGTTACAACCTGCCTTAACGTGTTTTAGCCTTAACGTGTTTTAGCCTTAACGTGTTTTAGCATTTCAATAGCCTTAGGATGAAAACCATCATTGTGAAAATATAACCATACAGTCTATCAACAGACTAAAATTCTCCAAGCCTACTAACTTATGGAAATATAAAATAAGGCTACTGTACAATCAAATTTTCCCTCTTTTGTACTGAATGCACAAACAAGAAGTGCTACTGAATATTTCAGCATTATCTTGCATCAACACAACACAAATCTGATTAAGGTCTCCCACGAACGACAGATGTGTGAACCTGTATAGGATTATGCATGTTTTCCCTTCAGACCTCTCAACATACCTGCTAAACACAGTTTACGGTAAAAATAATCAGATAAGTTTTGTACCATTTCAATTTTCCAATTTTTAAAATTATATGAAAATGTGTGAAGCAAAATTTTACTTACAACCATGTGCATATACAGCATGCTACCATTCACCTTTGTAGGTTCGACGTATAACACAACAAACATTGGCAATAATAAGTTTTATTTGGTTGGTTTGCAATCTTATTTAGCATGCAACAGTTCACTACCAACAGGTGTTACAAACTTAATGTGTGTAGTTTATGTTATGGTTTTTAAACATCCTCCTCACAAACAGAGCAGAGAACATACACATATATTTACTTGCATGATTGTCGCTATTGTATGATTCGCACCCACGTTTTCAAACTGATAATTTGGTATAACGATCTACCTCATGTGTCACACACTTGTGTAATATTATTGACAGTTGAGAACAAATTATTATAAAGAACAACAAATTAATACGTAGTTGAACAAACTATACACTAGACCCCGATTTTACGAACCCTGGATTTAACAAAGGTACCGATAGGCAGCTATCGATTTTACAAAGGTAGCGATTTTACAAATGTGATGAGAGGAACCATGAGTATTCGTAAAATCAGGGGTCTAGTGTAGGTACACTGCCCTACATGGATATCCAGTTCTTGTGTACCGTGACTTTTTCTTCTACTGTCACCAATGTTTGTTTACAGAACTTTGCAGGTGGCACAATGAGAACAACCCGGGACACATGGTTTAGGTTCCTCCAATATGGCAATTTCAGTCTACTGTTCAGTATTGTACTGCCTGTATGGGAACAGAAGATTTCAAGTAAACAATGTGCCATTTTCTCTCTCAGTGTGCCTTTAGTTAAGTTTGGTGGAGGGTTGCTTCGTTATATTTAAGTTGTTTTTGTCTGTGATGATGGTAAAGTACAATTCTTACACTGTTGGTTTCAAGCATGTGAGTTCATATGTGGAAGAGAATGTGAATGGGATTGCTGAGTAAAAACACTGTGAGAGCTTAGCCAACACAAAAATAATAATTCCTGAACACTTCTTCTACGAAGAATAATTCTGTGGACCTAAGCATAGAAAGTTTCTGGATCCGTACAATCAAGTCAAGCAGTTTATTTGTGAAATGAAGAAATTCATGCAGTGTTTCTCTTGAAAGTGTGCAGTGAAAACCATAGGAAATTTTGACTGTTAATATGAGCGTGCGGCAACAAAGCATTTTATCAATATGTTTGAGTAACAAATTATAGCTAAAATTACAAATTATAATAGTGCATTTTGAAATATTTACTGTTACATAAATAGAACATAAAAAATTTTCCAAAAGACTTTTGCCCCATATTGTTTTACCCCTAATTTCTTTAGGTCCAATTAGGTAATATTAGTGATACAATCATGCCAGTAATTATGATACCCGCGTATAGCAAAAGTGCGTAAAAGGACCCATACTGGAGAAGCAACTCACCAACTTCAGTGGGCAGGAACTCAGCTAGGAACTTGTCGGAGCGGGAAACACGTACCGGTACGCCCAGGCCAGAGGGAGAGGTGACGGATACGTCACAAGTACCCAGGTCTCCACCGGCACCCTGCGGGTCAACTAGTACCTGGGCAGGGCGCCCCACTGGGGACATCTTCAGGGCAGAGCCAGACACCAGCACCTGGCTCACGTCCAGCACCTTGCAAGTGAACGGTGACCCTGCACACCGCACATCATCATACCACTTTCACTGCCGTCGTACACCGACCTCACAACCATCACACTGATATTTATCTCTACTTTTACGTCCAAAACTCTAAATTGACAATATGTACTTAGCAATGTAAAAAAACTCCAGCGATAATATAGATGCTGTTGAAATTTATGTACTGTATTTGATTATCACTTATTAACAGCTACTGCAAAGAAACAGCATACAAAAGCACAGCTCAGCAAGGATAGTGGCCGGCCACAGTAGTAGCATTTCTATTGTTATATTGTGCTTGACGACGACACTTACAACTAGCAGGGAATAACACAGCGGAAATTTCTCACCTGGGACAGGCTCGCCATTAAATCTCACGCTGAGGCTGTGCGGCGCCGCCTCTTGCGGCTTGAAGTTCACTCGGAACTTTGCGTTGCCCTCAGACTGCACAAAGTTGGGTACGTTGCGTCCGGCCACCGACACAATGATCTCCAGGTTGCCTGCTCCCGCTTGACTCGCGTTTACTGCGACACAGCACACAAGCTTCCTCAAAATTTCATGGTTCTAGGTCCAGCGGTTTGGGCTGTGCAATGATGAGTGAGTGAGTGTGTCAGTCAGGACACTTCATTTCATATATTAAGATTTCACATTAAAGGGGTTTTTATTAACAAGTTCTGACTATAATGTAAGTCAGTAAATGTCAGCCATCATTGATCAAACTCATCCTTTGAACGTATCGAAGTAATATTGTTTATGTTGATTTGTAACACAGACATAAACAAATTTCATCCGGATCACTTACGAAATGACTCACATTGAAATTTCATTGTTCCCAGACTAACCTCGGGACTACATAAAATGCTAACATGTAATGAGTACTGCATACTTTAGATGGGGCCAAAAAATACAGTTGCTAAAATGAAAGAATTGTTAAACTGGAAAACATTAAACTGAGAGATCACTGTAGTTCATACGGACAAATTAAGAGGAACCTCGAGTGTTCGTAAAACTGGGGTTCTAGTGTATGTGTACTTTGGACAATTTTAAGGAACAATGTCACAAAATGGTGTTTTCGTCTGGTTGAACCTCGGTAACTAGTGGTATTATCCCTCAGCCATCTTGTGAACCGTCATATATTTGCGCAGTGCTATCTATTTACTTTGTACGTGAGTGAATTCTTCGTACATTTGTGTACAATCATTCATACATTTTTTATTAACTTAATATCATATATCAAGCTACTGTTTTGACGATACTTTAATTAACACTGAAGTTATGTAAAACACGGAAATGAACAAAACACAACTGCTTTTTCCTTCTTACTCTGGTGAATACTATGTATATACATACAAGTGTTTTGCTGGCTACTAATATATGTCTAGCAGATGTGCTCAAGTGGGTTAAAATTTATTTTGGTGACTACAGGAGATTTTAGCTACCAATTTTACATATACTTGTGATTTTAAGACATACGTATATCAGTGTAGATTAATATTTTATTAATATACAGTATAGCTTTCTGCAAAAAATTTTGAAAGGACTTTGTACTCTAACCTCAGTATCCTCTTTTTTATTTTTGGGACCAGAGTCAATCATATCTGCCATTTAGAGACATGCTTTCAATCGGAAGATGTCTGGTTATTCATATAAACTTATATTATTTTCAATTATTACAAGTTTTATTTTTTTGTAAAACTTTATTAAATTTGGTGATTAGAGTCTGAGGGTAGAGAGCAAAATAGGCCTCATCAATTTTACAAAGGTAACAATTTTACGAATACATATATGATTAATGGAACCGTAAGCATTCATAAAATTGGGGGTCTTATGTATGCTCAAAGAAATTATTTGCTAAAGTACAGCCGGCCTGCCTTATCTGCAGACTTCACACTGTGAAGCGACCAGCCTGCGCTTGGGGTATAGATTTTCAATAAGTCAGTTGTATTTCTAGAGTCTCTGCTGTTGTTTGTTTGCATAATTAATGCTAGCCAGTGTTACTGACACTTCAGAACCAAGAGCTGGTCAGCCTAGTATCAGTTAGGTGTAGGGTAGGGTTGATGCATTTATCAATGTCAAAAGCCCCAGTGTGTTGCCCGGCCACCCTACTTTATAATATATTGCCTGTAAATTATTTAAAATCAGTGTGTTTCTAAAATTTTTGTAAGTCAATAATAATTGTTTCAATATGAGGGTTCCATGTTCGTTGCTGCAAGCCTAATAATTTTCTAAGTAATTTAGTTAAATAATGTAATGATTATAATTTTGCTGAACAAGAAATCTCATCGAAAACCCACTCTAAATGTAAAACTGCTATTAGGCCTGGCAAAACAGTACAGTAACAAAAAACCGCTTCTGGATGCAGTTGCTAGTGATAAGTTTTCTCATTGGAGTATTTTAATGTTAAATAATGTGTTCTCAAGTTTTAAGTACTCAATGTTCTGATGACATGTAAATTTGAAGTAAATATGTCTTGTGTGGACTTTTCTAAAACGGCATGAAATTTCAAGCAACTATGGACTCTTGGACATTTTACGAGAAATTGATCGTTTAAAAGTTATTGCAGTTTGAAAGTTTCGGTATTTACAATAGAACCCCGATTTAACGAAATGCCACAAGACCCGAAAATGTTTACTCTAAATAGATGTTTCGTCAAATCCAACTTCAC
>PNEQ01001967.1:23214-44683 GCA_003012365.1 Medauroidea extradentata | reverse complement strand
ACTAATATACTCTAACAGGTGCAAAACACAAAAATAAGTTATTTAGATAATCTGCAGGAAATTAAATACTGATTTGTTTGATACCAAACTCGATATGGCTCCTTTGAATTTAGTGTGACATTAAAAATAACAGTGTTCTTATAATAAAAGAATAATCAACAATCTAGACTTCACAACAAACTCTTACAGAGGCAACTTCTGACCACATAGTACTGAAAGGAGAGTAAATGCTGCAATGCACTAAATGAACAGATTCATATGCAGTTTCAAAACAAAACTGTTAAATTCACATTTATCACCCTAATTTAAGCAAAATTAACTAAGACTAACAATAGGCTAACTATTATCAGCACACCACAATATGTACCCTTGAAACATGTAATTATTCACTAAAGTAATAGAGGTCAGATGCCCATCCACCTTACACTATCAAAAGGAAAACTGGTAAAACTTTTGTCACTATCCATGTTTAAGAGGTGTAAAATTGTTCATTAACGTGAGTGAAAAAAATCTCTAAGTCTACTTCAATGAAATAATCAGTGATGCTGTATTAAAAATAAAACTACTAACATCTCTAATTACGGTCAAAATATGTTATGTTCATGTTAATAAGCCTTTGTCATTTCTGTATTTTATATGCACTTCTTACAAGCAAGAAGTGTTTACAGATGCGCTTGTTCTACCGTTATTTTACATGTTTGGTTGACAAAGATCAAGTAAGCATTACGCATGAGAAGTAGTAGAATGGAGGAAAAAAGGCCCCTAGGCTAACAAAGTAATGTAACAGACAGAAGTACAAGTACTTACAGTTGATACTTATAAATAGGTACACACACACAAAGGGACACCACACATTTTTCCGCGGAAGCACTGTCGCAACGTTTTGCCAGCATCAAAGCCTTGCCGCGCACTGTTGGCAAATCTCCGCGAACCGCAGTGCCACTGCACCAAACATGCGCCGCACTGCAGACATTACTTGAATTTTCATGATATTTAAATGTTAAGGGGCATTTAATGAAAGTATTGAAGATCTGTACCTGCACAAATAAAGTATTGTTTGAGGTTGAGGGTAAAATAAAATTGAAATTTAGCATATGGTGATTTAAGTATATTATCATCTTAAATAGGTATACGCAGGCTTGCCGTTTTAACGGATTTTATCCGTTTTAACGGATATTTAAAGGTTAAAACGGACAGACGGATGATGTTAGATATTCACGGATATTTCTTACATCTGTGTTTGTCAACAATTGACACAAAAATTAGCGACGCACATGAATGGATTAACGAGAATCACTAATCTTTTTTGTGCTTATTTTAAACCTACAAATCTTTCCCTATATTTTTGCAGAAAAGGTCATTTTATATACAAGCAAATATACGTTAATTTGTGTTTTATTTTATGCCAAAATAAATAAAAAAAGAAAATTTTTAAAACCCCTCATAATGGCTGCACCCCATATTTTGTACCAAAAATTTTGGTGAAAACATGCGGCGATTATGTTAATAAATACGTGTATTTACATTTTATGTGCGGCGCCATGATACAAGCAAACTACGTCTCATTTGAGGCCATAATTAAACTTATGCAGATATATTAATTTTTCAACAATAAGTAGTCAGTTGAACATGTTCGCACTCATTCTACAAATTTTTCCAAATAAGAAAACGGGTGGAAAGTTTCACTGCTACTTTACCGAAACAGATTAGAAAATAGTTCAGTCTGTAAAATACATTAACAGTAAATGGTTTCCCGTATAACATCTCAATTTTTCACAATACATACTATAATAATTTACTATGCATATTAATTTCACTATCAAAATTCTACAGCAAGAATCTTCTAAAAAACTTCGGAAAAGTACGTAGACGTATGTTTGAATTATTACAGGATTTTTTAATGCTAATTACAGGATTTTGGAAATGAACTTGGTGGCATCCGTGGGTATACGTACGCTGTGTTTCCAAATCCGTGAATTCCCTGGAAGGAAAGAACGCGTATAATTGAAAACATTCTCTTTTTTTTTTTTTTTTTTCTTTTTTTCAGTGAGCTAAATACTTAGTACACTTTAACTACAAGCAGTACTTCAATGTAGCAGAAAAAAAGGTGATATATCAAATCACTTGAAAATTAATAGAAATTTCATTAAACCAATATAGGTATAAACTTTCATATACAGTATTTTCATTCATATTACAGTTGTAAATTAAAATTTTAAACCATTAGTAAAGGTTGCTGTTTCTGCATGTAAGTACTTTGGTGTGAATTTTTTTAATCTTTCGACAAGATTTACATGAAAAGAAGACTGTATTCCAGCGAACAATTCAATCAGTTTCTTGTTTCTTTTGATCAGAGCGAGAAATGTGAGCAGGAGGTAAGAAAATAATGATGCAGGACTGCTTACTACTGAAGAAGACTGGCTTGCCAACGACACCGGAGTTGATGTCTGTGACCTTGACCTTCGAAGCATCGTAGGCCTTGACGAGGAAGGGACTGCCATCAACGTTTGCCCCGCCCAGTTTTACCTCCACGCTGTGGTCGCCTATGAACACAACCGACTGTCACAAGTCACGCAGCAAGCATGCATGTAAGCCAGGATATGTAGAGTAGTTTGAGGCTATGGGGTTATTACAAACTCATGTACCAATGGAACAGCTACATGTGCTATGTCATTAACACACTGTGCCACATCTATATAAACACTTAACACATCCAATACAACTGACAAGCTCACGGAAGTCAACATGCAAAATATAAAAAAGAACTGTCCTACAAATAATGTAACGTAACGAGCAAATTTTTGTTGGCACAACGCACTAATGTCCCAATATCCTTTACGTCACAATTTTACACAGTTTATTCCGACAGAATACAATATACAAAATAAATTTGTAGCTAGCAAAAATTCTGCTCACATAGCTTGTAAATAAACTACACCTACCTGGTATTTTTCTTTTTAAGAATTTATACAAACTTCCAAAATTATGTTAATTTTAATAAACTGATTTCATCCATTAATTTACTGTGCACTTCAACATACGGATATTACAGAAAGTAGGGAAAGACACTTGCCGACATCGATGGGGGTGAAGGTGACGGCATAGCGGCCTGTGGCCTGAACGGCCACGTCGACAGGTAGCGGCTGGCGCGAGGGGCTGAGCACTTGCACCTCAGGGCGACCCAGAGAAGGGTCGGCCTCGACGTGAAAGCTAGCCGGGCGGCTTACAGCCACCTTCTCCAGCCCCTCGCCAGCCAGCACCACCCGCGCTGCCTCGGACACCTGGCACGTGAATGGACTGCCTGCAACAATACCAGCGCTTCTTCCTGTCTTACCATAATACACAGTCCTTGAAGGATGGCTGTCAACCTGTGACATCACATAGCTATGTGAGGGCTGCTATCAGCAAGTTGTAGAGCATAGAAACAATAGACATGTATGATATTGACAGAGTGCGAGAGACACTGTGTATAGCAGCGAGTGCTTGCTATGTTTGCCACCAGAGCACTGTCTCACATTTTAACTAACCTCATCTAACTAGAACACTTCAACTTATCTTACAACATATTACCACAGCAGTTTTTTTTTATTTCACTGCAAATTCAAAATTTTTTTAAACGTGAAAAATAATTCTTTAACAATAAAAATGTGATGAGCAAAGTATTGTGTTTGAGAAAGCTACTAGGATAAACACAGAAGAGATGATGCGTAGATGGAGGGAAGAATATTGTTTGGCAGCAACAAGATACGAGCCACAACACAGATGTTTCCCTTCACCATCAGCATAGCGTCGACCATGAGCTGTCAGTTGTCTGGCTGGTTATTAAAAGGGGTGGAAGGTTGAGAGAATCAGGTAGTTGAATAAAACAAAAAATAATTCAATGATCAAACTAAATGGAACAGTGGTCATAGAGTTTCAGGGAAATTACAGATGATTCTTGTAAAAACTATATGTTGAGGTAAACAAATGAAGAAAGTCAACATCCTACTTCACGAGTTCAGATCCCTAGACTTTTGTTCTAACAGTTACTGCAAAAATAAAGACGTGCGGTACAACTCTGGTTAGTGCTATTATACAAACTGCTTAGTTCTTTATTCAGCAATTTAAATATTTCAGCCATTTTTGAAATGTAGTTGGACAGGTGACCTAAAGACAGTGACAGACAAAAAGTGGACAGTTCGTCTTATACCACCTTCTTCATACTTGTAAATGCTGTGTTCAGTACTGCACGATCACTACCAGTTACTACGAATACATATCTGCTAGAGCTCTAACATTTCCAGAAGAAACGAAGGAGGAGTGGAGGGAACAGGCAAAAATCAAGTTTTTTAACTTCCTGTAACTGTAAAATTATATTAAATCCATGGCGGTTAAATATTAACTAAAATAACGAGAGAAGCAGAGAATCGACCTGGCAGACGAATTCTGAATGTTTATTTACTAACACGGTGTAGCAATGTAGAAAGAAGGCAAACAAAAGCACTATACAATTCAAGACAAGGGAAACTACAGAAGCATCACATGAATGTTATTTTTAGCATCTTGTCAACTAGTAATCAGGAACAAACACACACACTACACCATCATAACTAAACACCCGGCAAACAGCAACCAGGGTGTAACGTCACTACTTGGTTATATGTAAATATGTCTAGAAAACACTAGGTACAAAAGGGTTGGATTAAATGATGACATAGTCATGACATTACATTAAATAACTACTAAATGATTATTTTATCTCGGATTGTATATTATGTTTGTTTGTTGACTCTTGCTGAGTAAAAGACATTAACATTTGTTGATTTGTAAAAACTCAGCAAAATTCATTATTAAATAAGAAATATAATTAAAGAAAGTACTGAAATCACCTTGCAAAAAAGAGGAAATCATGGAAATATTACCAGAGAAAAGAGAAGCCTCCATTCACGTAACTACATACAGTACCGTGAACATTCATATATGTATAATGAAACAACTTATGTCGAGCAAGGCTCGCCACAAACCTACCTGGCACATCCTCGCCATTAAAGCGTAGGTCGACCGTGTGTGGGACAGCCTCACGTGGAGTGAATGAGATGGCATACGAGTGTGGACCCTGGGCCTGCGCAGAGGTGGGTACTCGCCCTCCGTTCACAGTCACCTCCAAGTTGCCTGGCCCCGCTTGGCTTGTCTCCACTACAACACGTCAATACACACTGCTGCCTTCACCTCAGACTCAAGCAGGACCAACATGAACTGGGACAACCTCAGTTTGGAGTCATCTGTCGGGACAGGGACAAGCCGTAGTGTGTGGTTTCCTCAGAGTGTCACGTCCCGCCTGACCAGACAGCAGGTACTTACAGTATGTTTGGGAACTGTTTCCACCACCGTCCTCTCCTCGTCTTGCTCTGTTACATCTAGCTACGCACCAACTGCTGCACCTTTCTGTCCTCTCTACATACAACTAGTCTAATGTAATGTCGTGACTATACAATTATTTAGCATAGTTCAAACTACAGTAATTACCTAATTATAAGCCAACCCTTTTTACCAATTTGGATCCTTCAAAATCATACCTCCCCTTAAAACCAGGACAGTGCAACATTACATACAGTTCTGACCAAGTACGTTCCAAACAAGTTGATAGGACAACGTACGCTTGTTTGTACTGGTACAATCCTAATAAATGTAACGATGCTATTAATCTGTCAAGCACAGTCCTTTATTAGTCAGCCTGATATCACAGACATAAGGTACTCTGCCACTGTGCCAGGTTGTAATTATGTGCAACTTATATTTACTGCTGAATAGATTTACTGTACTATGATTTATTGGTGATTTTGGGCTTTTACTTACAAAACTGTTTTCCTCTTGTACTATATGAATATCAGCTGCTAAAGACACACAGAAATGGAAAGATAACAATTTGCACACTTGCCAGCAAACTAGCAATTAAAATTAATACGTAAATACTTATGACGCACAACATGAGGACATTCTGTAGAGTATGGATGGAACTGTATGGCGCGCACACTCTGTAATGTATGAACGGAACTGCACGGCACTATGACAGTGACACCACATGGCATGAAGCCATTACAACATGTACATGTAGCAGTATATTATGAGCTTTTGTAGAAACATTGTGGTCATTCAATGTGCTAAACATTTCTGCTGTACGTTCAACACATACCTATTAGAAGATTCATTAACTTTCTCAATTAAACTTTATACATTTATTGTGCTTTCATAACCTGTCTACATTGCCTGCAGTAAATTAAACACAGGCTGCAATAAAAAAAGAGACAATGACAATACTGAAATCTATTTGAGGACATAAATAAAAATTGTATCTTGTTTAAAATTATGGTACACCTAATAGACTTACATTAAGCAAATCAAAATTAGATTCTGGAAAAAAAAGTGGAAAATAAAATCCAGACGTTTGGTCTCAAGAATGTACGACATGAATCAGATAGGCAAGTCTCCACACCCTTCCTTATTCCCGCTTCATACTTCTTAGTCTTAAGTCAACGCTGTCTTAACCCTGACACAAATATAAACTTATGACTGCTCTAAGTTTTTAATTATGTTAAACAACCATAAATTACGTGAAGAATTCTTTGGCCGTTAAGTTAACAAACCAAATAAATAAACAGACAGAGGGTTGAGGTACTCATAGGCTGGTAATTCTTGATCAAGACACACATACAAAGGGACAAACAATGTGTGTTTTTTCACGTGTCACTACACTATCTAGAAGTACCAGCTTGTGAATATCTCAACCCTCTGTCTATTTACTCAAAACAACACACACAGAGAACCTTCTTGAAGCACATGAGCTATGACTAATACTATGAGACGTACATAGCTACAATCAAGTATTCTTCACGACTGCAGTTGCACCTCTGTTTCTGGTAACTAAGATTTCCACACTTGTTTGTAACACATGCACATATACATACATACACCCATGCATACACTTACCAACAAATGTGATGGGCTTAGCGACGACACCCTTGGCGACATCCTTGACACGGATCGCCTTCACGTCGTACACCTTGCAGCTGAAGGGGGAACCTGCTACCGCCACCTTGCGATACGCCACCAGGACGCGATGCTCCCCAACCACTCTTGGTGTGAACTCGATCTGGAAAGTCTGGGAGCCGGTATCTTTCACTTGCGCAGGGACCGACTGACCGTTGGGGCCTGCGAGAGGGTAAGGCATGAGGAAGCGCGGCACGTTCGTCCAGGGGGTCCGAGGTTAGCGGCAACCTCAGGTTAGTGCCTGCCTACAGTTAGCGCTACCCCAGGCGCACCACGGGCCCCCCGCGGCCAGGTTAGCAAGCTACGATATTGCTAGTGCATGGCTACCACCACTATAAGCTCACCACGCAACTGGTAAACTACACCTCTGGTATTATTGTTAACGTAAAAGTTTGAACTTGACCAATTAGTAACAGTTTCAACAGAACTAAAAATAAGTTATTTATTAAATGGGAGTTACATCTGAGGATAGGATATGGTCTATATGATGTATGTTAGTAGGGGAATACAGTAACATAAAACCAGTGTTAGTACTGTACTTGAATGAAGTTATTGCTAGAGGTTACGTAAGTATAATGTAACTAGGAGAGAAGGAAGGGAACCACTTACAAGGCCCCGAAGCACCGCCACCTCAACCCAAAGCTTTCCTCCGGCCAACGTTAGCGTGTGAGAAGGAAGCCAGACAGAACAGTACAGGTTATGTGTGTATGTACAAGAAGGAAGTAGAGACGAGACGAGCGTGTGTCGCAAAAAGAGAGTCTAGTAATGTCTTAGTCTGTAAGGGGCCGAACCTGAAACAACACAGAAACAATCACATTCACAACAGATGCAGGATCATGCGAGAGAAACAGACACATCTATCACAGCAATAATAATGTGGCTTTCAAGGGTGCCTTCTCTCACACACATAAGCTTCACTCTCATTTAAAATTTCAGGTGCAAGCCAATGTGAAAAAAAAATTGTAAACAAAATATTCAATAAACTGCCAATCAAACTATTGTTTATAGCAACTCCATCTTAAATTTTTAAGTTGTTATATTTTATTTAGTGCTTATAGTTTAAAAAGTAGAAGTAACTAACAACATTGTTCAGTTCTGAGTGCTGATAGCAAACAGTTGTAAATGTTGAAATTACATAACACATTAAATAAACATTTGTTAATTACTTGAGTGTAACAGACGCAAGTGATATATACAGACACAACAAAGCTAGAATATTTACTGTGCTTATATTCTACATCAACAAATACACTGAGCTGTATGGGCGACAGTAACCAGTTCAACTGTCCAGCTGGTACTCTATGGTGTTGACTTACTACATGATGCAGATGAAGGAATGAGTAGAAGTGGAGCGAAGGACAGACAAGAGGCAAGCCGTGTCTCTGGCTGGTGAGGCGAGGTAGAGCGAGAGAGTGAGAGAGAGAGAGTCCACACCCATGTGCATTAAGCAGACGGCAAACAGGTGAAGAAGACAACTGTTACCAACCTCCACGTGTGAACTGCTTTACAACTCACTTCACACAGCGACAGCTCTACAAGAGGGTGTGTGACCTTAGCAACCACTAAGGATGTTCACTTACATAGACACACTAAAACAATAAATTGTCAGTCCTACAATAAAAGTTGTTGCCAACATTGTAACACAATTACTTACCAATACAGTCTATCAAGTACTGTATAGCACTGCTTAATGTACATAAGTTACTTATGTAATCATAACATTATAAACAGTTCAAGATGAATACTTCGCTGGAGGCAATATTTGCTCACAAAGATGAAACAAATCATAATGTTGTACGATTATCCCAGTTTCTTTGTAAATTGCCCTCAAAAACCGTTGTAAAGAAGGGATGAAAAGCCTTCATAGACTAACATGTTCAAACCTTGTGTTTTATTTATTTTATTTAATACTGTAAACAGTTTGCAGTAAGGGACAAAACACAACTGTGTGCGTTACCTGAACTCCACAGTGCCAGAATACCTCAGTTGGTTCCAAGTGTTCAACCAAGAGAAATTTCATTTGTAACTGTCGCAGTACGATGCCACCAGCTGAGACACATAATTTCATCCAAAAACAAAATTGCAAATGTAAGTTATGATAAAATGAGAGTGATGATGGACTGCCCACATTGAGGAGACAACTTAGCTGAAGGCTGACAAACTCGAGACAAAGGCAAGGTGACACACAGCTTCTATATGATAGCAAGTGTGGTGTGAGGGTGAACTAGTTTATATTTATGGAGAGACTAGTACATGTCATAGCTCACATCATGAGTAGGCTATGTAGTCTGGTGACCTCATATACTCAACACACTACATTCTTACATATTGCACTTTACTAAAAATACTATGTACTCCGTTTTTATTCCCTACAGCAGTTCTCAAATATCTGCATCAAGTCTTAGTAACAACCTAAAACAAAATACAACATACTCACACAAATATGCGTTACTCCCTTACTGACATTGTCTTGTAAAAAGTGTGCAATAAAATGTTGGCAAATAGCATCAGCATGAGTAACTTTGCAGCATCAAATATATTAGTTTATAGGAAATTATAAAATTGTAAAAGGAAACTGGATAACAGTTAAAAATTTTAAAAAATAAATTTGATATCATCAGGTGATCACTAATCCTTCATCAATCAGCACAAAAGATAAGTATTTTTGTTGGCTCATAGTTACCCATGCTTGCAGTTAGAAGGAGTGAACTTAATGAAAAGTACCTTCAGCAATTGCAACTAGTACAAAACCTACTCATTCACATTAACTGTACGTACACACAAAGATGAGAACATGATAACTGCAGTGTGCTAGCCTTATCAAAGACAGGTTCCACACACAACACATTCCCACAGTGAACACGAAATAGATGAAAGAAACAAGCCCCATACTTACCCTCCACGTTGACTTCAATGTCTTCCACACTTCCACCGACATTACTCATAGTGAAATAGGAAGTTTTACCGACCGCGGCAGACGTCAGGGACGGCCCTGACACGAGTATCTGGTGCGGAGAGTCGCCCTGAATGCAAGCCAGGAACGGCGATCCTGCAAGACAACACAGAACTAGCAGCGACTGCTGATGGAAGAAGGCACACAGAGACCATGCTGTCTGTCTGTAGCTCCACCCAACACTTAGCGCTAGCAAACCATGAGACTTTGTGGCAAGAACACCAGTGTGTCTCGTGACTGTTATTATACACTGAGGTAAGACTCAGCGGAGCCCTGGGCCCAACACAGTCTCTGTAGCAGGATAACTTTGCGTTCACATTAATAGATGGACACTGATGGAACTATGTTGTTCTGTGCCACATTTATTATGTTCTACATGAAACAGCTACACTTATTCACAATACGTTTATCTCTAACAAGAGCACACAACTTGAAACTTGTGCCGTATTATAAACGTCACGACTTATATAAATTAAATATTAAAATGTTTTGTCTATATTCTCATAAATTTTGGTTCATTTTCTTAACTTTTTTTTCATTGATATTATTTTGTTTACATTATACTAACAGTAATTTGGTGTCATTCAGTAATTTTATTTTACTCTGGATGTTTTAGTACATTTTATTTTTCATTACAGTCTATCTTTCCTTCACATGTTAGTTATGAAAAGAGCCGATTCAGGATGCAGTAACGTGTTCTTTGTTAGCCGGATGTGCTCGGCAACGTTTGCATTCCTTAGCCGAAGCTTTTGTTTCTTCTTTATTTTACTGTTTTTTCCTGTAGTGCGGATATTTGCTGTGTCAGGGCGCGTGTACTCTGCATGATTATCACGTGATTTCGTCCTTTCTGTGCAGCTCTGTACATGTGAAAGCCTTGTGCCTCCTTGTAGGTAGGCGATTCTGACTGCCCCTGCCATCTAGTGGGGCGTTGTAAAGTTATTGCGCTGCGCCTTTGTTTGCGCCCTGTTACCTCTCCTCCTCTATTTTTCCGGCACTCGTTGATCAGCAGTGAACACGACATGATGTGTTGTTGCGGTGTTCGTGTCTTTCCGGCACACGTAGGGACTTAAGATGCCCTAACTGTTTATTTTCCTTTTATTTCTTTATTAGTATTATCATGTAGTCTACTGGAATAGTTTTATTTTATTCTACAACTCCAAACGTAGCTTTTGTCTTAAAATGTAGTGCTACGTTTTTCTGCTTTTTTCGTCGCCCTCTGGTGAGTACCTGTCCTCAGAGAGTTTCTTTATTTGTTACTTTGCATTCACATTTTAATAATTTCGCGTTCCTTTCTTTTGGTGAGGGTCCAAGTGTTGGGCCTCACATCCTTATGGGCACTTTTCCATCTTGGTTTGTTTCGTGCCTGTGGTTCGTCCCGGCATTTTGAGCTAATGGACTGGTGTTTTCGTCGCTGCTGAGAATGTGTGCAATCATCTCCATTCTCCAGCATTCAGTGAAGGAACTGTGTGCTTACATCTCCGATTCCGTTTCACTCACCACCACTACGCTTGACGTCAGGACAGCTAAGTGCCATCGGACACATAATTAACCTTCTTTAAAATTAAAGCTACCGTAATATTATTTATTTTCTATTAAAGAGACACGTCACTATCCTGAATTTTGTTTTAATACAGCATTTGCTTTCATGTAAAATTTAAATTTTAATATTATAATTCTTTTGTTGTTGTCATGTAATTAATATTATAATTTTTTTGTTAATGATTTAAAGTTTTATGTTTTAAACTTCCGTAATAAATAATGTGCGGGGTACCCCTTTTATCTATACTATCGTTTGCACATAATTTTAATAATAAATCTCATCTATTCATATAGGCTTACATGCCTAATTTATTTCAATGTCATATATATACATTTTGTTTGTTCTCATATTAAAAGAAAAGAAAATACCTAACTTAAATAAGAAATAAATAAATAATTTCATTATTTAACAAACCAGAAATCAACGTCTTATTATATATAATTGTTCCTCTGGGCATTTTAAATATTTTTGAAGTATCTAGTAAGGTTAAGTTTTATTTTCTTAACACCTTACATTTATTTTATTTTAATTCTTTTGTGCGGTGTGTTTGTGGCCTAGTCGTCTTTCTCAAGTGTTTATTTTTGTGTGTTTATCGCATTTATTTATTTATATGTTTCTTGTCCTGTTCTTTTGTTTATTTTGCCACTTTGTTCCTTTTATTAATGTGTGGCTGTTTTGAACAGACATTTTGTTTAGAGATTATAAACACTTGAGTGTATTGCTTCCAATTTCACTTAATTAATTTTCTCACCGAAGCACACCGGCACAACTACATGTCTATCATTTGTAACGAGTCCATATGGTCACCACCCCAATATATTATATTTAATAGTTGTCAGTGTCAACCATCATAAATCAATGTGCAATAATAACTATGCCTTGCGACCATTCATTCTCCTCGTCATTGTATCAGGATCACAGTGCAATAGTTCTCATTAAGATACCATTACTGCACCAAGTTTTAAATTAAAAATAAAGAATTGTATATATTTTGTTTTGTGAAAATGAGGGAGAGGAGAAGCAGGTGCACAGTGTGTCTGGGGGCCTCACCCCACCCCCGCTCGAACTACCTCCCTAACTGGACACGAGGGGAGAGGTCCAGCTAATAGTTTTGCTAGTTGTTACTGTGTTATAGATATTTAGTAATTAAGAAATCATAAATGTTAATAAGTAAATGAACCATTTTATGTAACTGAATGTTAATAGTGACGAGAAATTAAGAAATGATTTAATAAATACAGTTCTGCCCAAAATTGTTGTCCTCGAGAGGCGGTACCATTGGTTGTAAGCTGACTCCTGATTGGCCCAAAATGAACCGTAGCTTGCTGGCTAAGTGACGGGGGGGGAGGGTTTGGCGCAAATCAGAGAAGAGAAGCTTGCCGGCGTCGGTCCGGGACAGGCATTGTCAAGTCGGAGAGTCGTCCGCGAGTCGCGGCGACGGTAGGGTAGAGTGCCACCGTCAGGCGTCTAAGCTAGGCATCGAGACGTGGAGTACTGTGAGCCGAGGCGCCATCATTGTCGTTGTTTTGGGCGTCGGGACGCCATTAAGATTTCACAAAGTCACAAAGTACGTCGGGCCGAGACACCTCTGATTAGTAATTGTAGAGAGACAGTGATTGTGAGGCATTTTATATTCTAATTAGTTGTCGGGGTCTCCGTGCGTGCGACTATTCCTTAAGAACCATACCGACAAATCTACATCTGTATCGGTCCGCCCCGAGAGGACAGCAACGACATGCTATCCGGGAAAAAGACTTGCAACTTTTTCATTGCACTATCTAGTATCGTAGTATCCAGAACTGCACCCAGCAACAATAGACGGCCAAACATCCGTAGAATAGTAAAAATAAAAGAAATTTAATAAAAATTACAACCGAACATCGTACATTTTTAAAAGGAAATACATTTATTATGAACATGATTCTGGGATCCCTCAAAATGGATAATAAAAACTTTTTTAGACTTCTGAAAGTACAAAAATACTAACTGGGATTCATAAAACACAACACTAGATGCATGCGTTGGACTTGACTTCCATCTTTCCACAAATAGGAAAATAGGAAAAATATTAAGATGCAACAACACTGCACTCCAATTTAGCGTGCAACAAATAAAAGTGAGAAGTGAAGGTTTTACCATTGTATGTGCCAAGCTGAACCTTTATCGCTTCCGTGTCTTTGCACATCAAATGTGGACAGTTACATCTGGTACATAGACGTCTTAAGAAGAGGGAGGGTTCAATATGGTATGGTAACTGAGGTACTCGAGACATCAAGAGTGGTAGCAGGAGAAGAACACCTCACTAACTTTTACAAATATGCTACGATCAGTCAGAATTAGTGGAAATAGCTGTAATTTATTACTTATTTCATAATTCCTATTGTATTAATCTGAAAATATATACTTTGATGGTTGTACCAAATCTGCTACTGATTTTTCCGCATTTACTTTATGTCATACCTCATGGTCTGTTTTGTTTACACTGTGTATCATCTCTTATTGCATAACACATTGTTTTCAATTTTCAGCATAGAACCATCATAAAAATTTAAGCTGGAAAATTTGTGGTACCTTACAGCTATGATGCAAACTTATGTTGAGTGTGAAACAAAATTTATTGATCTGTCAGTGTTGGGCATCTGTGAGTACAGAATGGAGCATTATTGGAATGTATTAGTGTAGAGATGTGGAGGAGCAAGATATATCACGCCAGACAAAAGAAATACCAGCCATGTTTCACACAGACTGTTAACTGGAAGCGACCCTGACAGGAAAGTAATCCGGACCACCGTGGTGGGAGGCTAGTGGTCTGAGCAATACACTTTCATTGGCTCTCAGCTTTTTGAAAATACAACATGAGTGAAAGTTACATTCATGATTGGAAATCAGATTTAAATTGATTAAAAATTGCAAATAGATCACTGAAAACATTTACACAATGAAAGAAAAATTTCTTACGTGATGTTCAGAAAGAATTTGTTAGTTTCGTTAAACAGAAACAAACTGAAAAGTTGCTGATTTCACTGGAAATAAATAAATAAAATTTTTTGTGTTTGTCCATAAATCACAAATTAAACATTAATATAAATAAAAGTGATGAAAAATTGTCTAACTTAATCTAGGCTCTCTAGTAAAAATTCTATACTTTCAAAGGTTATCTTTCCTAGTATGAAGAAAACTTTTCCTCAAATGCGGGTGTCATATATTCAATCACATTTTCTGGTAAAAATTAAGACTGTAGATACCAGCATGCAGAAATTTCTCTGTCACATACTAACAATTTGATAGTGCCAAAACAAAACTTGAAGGTAAGTATGTACAAAGGTGTTGAGCGGAGATATAATGACTCGTGTCAGAGACAAAGGTGACCTCGTACATGCCTCACCTGGTATACTCTCCTTATTGAAGCTGATGCTGATGACGTGGTCTGTGGGTTCAATAGGTACGAAGCTGACTGCAAAGCGAGCATTGCCTTGTGGATGTACCTGCGTGGGTATGTTCTGTCCTCTGACGCTGATTGTGATCTCCAAGTTGCCCTCACCTGCCTGGCTGGCGTCCACTATGACACAACAACCAAGCATGCAGTCACTCTGGGGGGACACAGACGAGAGCAGCACAGCCGGTGGGTTTCCTGCAGTGTCCCTCACCACTACGTTCCACTCCAGCTTCAGTCTGGCTCCACCACACACCAGACAACTAACATCTAACCTGAGACTGTACTGTGTCTTCAACATCATACAAGATTACATTGTTGCTACAAACCTACACTGCATTTAAATACAGTATTAACCCTAATTTAACAGATTCAAGAATAACTTAAATAGAGACTTAGCAAAAAAGTTTTTAGAAACACATAAAAAAAACTCCAAAGTTGTGGGAAAAGAATTACCTTTTAAAAATTTTAATGTAAAGATATTAAAAGTCCTTTTACTGTCCACGTGTGTACTCTTTATTTCTCGAATACCAAAAATTATTTGCTATATCACTGGGGAAAAAGTTAATATTAACAGGGTCTAGGCATCTGGGTTGTAGCCGTGTCAATGTCACATTTCTTCCCGACGTTTCGGACAGCATTGCAGCTTCCATCTCCAAGGGTGAAGTTTCTAGTTGCAGTAACTATGAGGTGTCCTCAGCCAATCACAGCCAAGGAGGTTGTGGATTGCCCGACAGCCTTAGCCAACTAGAAAACACTCTTGTACAGCCTACAGTATATAAAGGCAGAAGGACTTCGCAGAGGCTCAGAAGGAAATAGTTGCTGCAGACTGCGACTAGAAACTTCACCCTTGAAGATGGAAGCTTCAATTCTGTCCGAAACGCCGGGAAGAAATGTGACATTGACGCTGCTACAACCCAGAAGCTTAGACCCTGTAGACAACTGCTGTGAAAGCCTATGAACTTCTTTAAAGTTAACACACAACAGTCAATAAAAACTAATTTCGACATTCTTTTGTTGCTGACAAAAGACGCCAACTAGTAGAAACGATACTGCAATCGATAGCTCGAAGTATCCGCTACCGCCTAGGCATAACAGATAGCGATAGAATCGATTCTTGTTTATTTACGAATGAAACGAAGTCGGCCGTGCGCGATCGTCGCAAATGCGACGCGCGATACCACGAAGCGTAATTTTTTGCGTCGCAAACGCGACGCGCGGTAATAAATGTGTTAAAATTAGTTAGAAACTTTGGTCATAGAAGTGACCGAGTAGAGCGCATGTGGTCATGTACTTAATTAGGCCTACTGTGACCCAAGGTATCTTAGTCCTTCAAGGGCTTGAACGTTGAGTGAGGCAAAGCTTTACTGAGCTGATTGAGTCCATATTAAATTGCCTCCAACATTAAAATAAAATTCTACTATGAAAGTATGTACATATTTGACGACGCATGAGTTGGGCGAAAGTGAGAGGTAAGTTTTGCCGGCGAGTTCCTCCCCGGTTTGGCGTCAGGTCTCCCCCAGAAATCGGTGAAGCCAGAGGGATATCTGTTACTGGGAATTTAAAGCTGGTGGCTCTCCCTGCGCAAATGGAACATGGATGGGGCAAGTGTGCTGACCTCCATGATCCGACGCTCCTGACGTACCGGAGGGGCGTACGACCTGGGGGGCCGAGTAGAGCGGCAGCAGGGAGCGAAGGTGTCAAGAGGGAGGTAGACAGGAACTTTTGCTATGGAAGTTGGAGCTGAGCCTTCCCGTTAGGAGAAAGGACAAGGGAGACATAGCACTGGGAGCGTCGAGGCAGCCGAAACTATATTCTTTGTAGAAGAAGGGTCCAGATAACAGTTCGTCACATGGAACAGCTGAGCTTCCTTCTGTGGATGGCTGTGTCTGGCCCGTGCTGCTTTCAACTTCAGCTTCTCGTACACCTTGACAGTGGACCTTACCTCGTCCAACTGCCTTTTGATGGCTGAGGCAAACCTCTGCCTGTGCCACCTTCCGGCCCTATGTCGGAGCATCATGTTCTTAAAATTAAGGATTGGGATATCCTCCTTTGGCGCATATGCTGTGAGTAACACCTATTCCCGATGTTACAAGGGGTAGAAAAGGGGTAAATCTACTTTAAATTCCCATGGGCGGCTTCCAGAGGGCCAATGCCAAGTGCCCTGGTGCAGTGCCGTCACTTGTCTGGAGGTTCCAGAGCTGTGAGGGCCGCAGCACAAATATGCGACTGGACGCTTTAACAGGGCCGGCACCTCTCCCTAACAGAGGGACCTTTTCCCAAGGGGAATGTTGGGCTAGCCAAAGGTACCACTCAACCCCCGAAGAAGTTAGCGACTGGTACAGTTCAGTCCCGGCGATTCCTTACTTGGTCTAGGAGAGACCAGGGAAACGCCTTAAGGGCAGAAAATGGCATTTCTAAAGACGACCTCTGCAGCCATAGGAAGGGTGATAGTAGGAATGCTAGGGGTGAAGTAAGGACACAGGGTTCAGTGGAACTGTTTTTATTACTAAAAACAGCCCCAGACTACGCCGTTCAAAAGGTGTCCCTACGAGAGTGAAACCACTACCAATCCCAGCACGGCGCATGGGCGAAGGCGAGGGTAACCCAGTAGTACTGCGATGGCATCTTCTCTACATGGAGCTCTGGAGCAGGTGCGAAGGTTCCCTGCAGCATGTGAACAAATTTGGTTGAGAAGTTCGGCGGACGATCATTGGAAGGGCGCTTGATCGCAGACTGCACCTTTCATATAAGCTCCAGCAAGAGCAGAAGCGGTCCTCAACGTGATGTCAACTGGTGAAGATTTAGTGCCCTGTGTACACCTTATACACCCTGGGGTGAGCTAGGAAGAGACAGGTGCTATCGCACGACACCCCTCCTCGCAAGGGTGGAGGTGCGCGGACGTGATGTTCGCCATCCACGAGGGATGACCTGGGACATTTGTCCTATTGGGCAGGCTGCTCTGCGGGTTGCGTTGACGTCGCTTGCTTAGGGGCAGCCCTACTGGTGACCCAGGAGATAAGTAGGCGAAGGCAGCAAAGGGAATGACAGCGTGCACAGCCTGGAGGCCGTGAGGAGGCATAAAGGAATGATGGGACTGTGGTGTGTCAATATAAACTATTACAAATATATGTCTTGATCATTATGCGACAAACTCGAGTGTTTCGAAGCAATGCTGTATTACCTAGCATAGCAAGCACGTGCTTAGATCTTCCTTCATGTTCGGCAGATAAACAAGCATTTAGGAACACAGCGTAAATGAGGACAGCATGGGAACTAAAATTGAGATAGTGTTTCACAACTACAACAGAATGTGTTACTGGTCAGCATGCTTTACCAGGTAATTATACCAGCAAGATATACACTGTTAGCAGTAATGAAGCACAAAAACTGTTTCACAGTCAACAAGTGCAGCAAGGTTGGATAGCTAAACCAATAAGGACGATATGTAATAACCAACTAGAAAAGATCACTACATTTGACACTTGCGACAGTCTTAAAGAACAACTTACATACAGTATATACTGGGATACGCTGTCCACAGTAACATCAGCACTTTTGAAAAATGTCTTTTATCACAAACAAATTTTTGAAAATTCTAAATGGTGACAAATTATGTTAAGGGTCAATAATCATAGGAGGAAAGAAAAAAAATAAAAAAAGAAGGAAAAATCACAGACTACATTTATTGGGCACTCCATTTTTCCCATCCAGAGGTCTCAACAACTCCAAGCAAAAATATTAGGGACTTAAGGACCACGCAGGTTTAAAATACCTAGGTACCAAATAAGGCAACCAAGTCAAAAATAGGGACCATTATAGAGACCAAAAATGTATGAAAAATTCCCAACCAACAGGCTAGATAAGTAGAATTCAACATTTTGTGAGAAATATCGTAGTTAAAGATTTCCAGTATACACTTGAACTACACTGAGCACTAAAAAAGAAAAAAGTAAAATATTTTGGAAACCGAGCACATGACTACATGAAAGTTTCAGAGCATAAAAAAAAGCTGCCATCTTCATCGTAAGTTAACAGACTAACTGAAGATGGCAGCTGCAACAAATGCCAAAAAATTATGTTCAAAGTGTTTAACTTTGTAGTACACGTAAAAGCATTATGACATATGATAATGAAATGGACATATATTATACATACATACATATATATATATATATATATATATATATATATATATATATGGCAGTATTAATTGTAAGACCAAATAAATTGTTATAGAATGTTGTGAACTGTCATAACTAGGCGGAAAAAAAAGTATACGTTTTATTTATTTAACCGAAAAACTATAATTCCACTTAGAAATTAAAAAAAAACTTTTTGGGACTATTTGTGGAAAAAAGGGACTTTTAGGGATCAAGCCCAAAAATAGAAACTTTTAGGGTAAATAGGGAGCTGTTGAGACCACTGCATGCACCATCCCTCACCCACTCACAAGACACAAAATTTTGTCAGAAACCTTCGCAGGCGAAGCACAACAAATGTTTCACCAATTCTGAAACTTAATATATTTGGCCACAATAAAAATACAATTTTGGGATATTAGAAGTGTTGGTTCAGTGCTAGCTCTCTCTCTCTCTCTCTCTCTCTCTCTCTCTCTCTCTCTCTCTCTCTATATATATATATATATATATATATATATATATATATATATATATATACACACACACACACACACACACACACACACACACACACACACACAAACACACAGTAAAACCTCTTTATAACAACCCCTTTTATAACAACCACATCTCTATAACAACCCTTTCCTCAAGAACTTTGGGATTTTAAAATAGGGGGTTTACTGTACAATTAAACCCCTTTATAAAGACCCTATTCTCGAGAACAATGAGGGGTCTTTATAAAGAGGTTATACTGTGTGTGTGTTTATATATAAACACACACACCCCATGTTATTAAGACCTAAGATGATAATTTGTAAGTACTATGAAACATAGTGTTGATTATATCTGCAATTAGTGGTATAAAGACAGAAGAACTACAATAACAATGAGGGCTATAAAAGTACTGAGTGTATCGTGACCAGCACGTCACAGTGTAGAAGCTCACCCATGAACTGCAGTGTCTTGCCAACTGATCCCTTGGGCAGCGTCCCTACCATCACCTTCTTGGCATTGTACGCCTTAGCAATAAAAGGTGTGCCACTGACTGGATGGCCATTGTATTCTACGGTGATGGAGTGAGGACCAACTTCACGGGGCGTGAACTCTGCAGTGAAGCCGCTGTGAATGTTGCCAGTCACTTTGACCGGTAGCTCCGCTGTGGGACCTGCACACATATTCCAACCTCACACAACTGCATTACTGCTCCATCTACCGTCTTGTCGGCAACCAAGTCAACTACTGTATCTGGCCACAAACTTCTTCATAACTATGTCATTTACTGTACATCTGCAAACAATTATTTTTTCATAAGTGTGTTATTCTTTACACAATATAACTGTGCCTAATTTGTGTAATAGATTGTTTACCAGTTTTTAAAATGGTAAGCTAGGTTATGTTCTGATTGGGAAATAATAACTGACCCCCCAAAACACATTTTATAAAATAAACATAGATTCATGTATGTTAGCAATTAACTTAATAAAAACTGGTAAAACAAACACAAGAGTAGTAGCATCACAGCCATACAGACGAGAGAGGCGGTGGATGACAGTAGAGAAGTACTGGCACTCACCTCTGACAGACACTGCCAGTTCCGCACTACCGCTGCCGTCCACGCCCATGTGGAAGCGAGCCACTTCATTGACAGGTACCAGCTCCAGGTTCCTCAGTGTCAGCGACACACGACTCGAGCCAGACACAGAGCACACGAAGGGACAGCCTATAACACACATACACCTTGCCACGCTCAGCTACAGTCCTCTACCTGCTGTCACACATTTGTACCATCACTGCCAATAACCTCTACTGTTAGTTGTCCTTCAAACATTAACATCTGAACACAATACAATAATATACTGTACTGTAAATTCCTCATTTTAAGAGCACTGAATTTTACAAGACAGCAATTTTACAAGGTCATTTGCACGAATCATGAGGCCTAACCTCTATTTTATAAGAAGTGATTCCACAAGGTCATTTTCATGAACCACGAGGCCTAACTTCCATTTCACAAGGTAGTGATTTTACAAGTTCATTCTCATGAACTATGAGATCTAGCCTCCATTTTACAAGACAGTGAATTTACAAGGTCACTTTCTTGAACCACAAGGCATAACACCCATTTTACGAGTACCTGCCTTTACCAGGTAATCCTTAGGAATCATGAGGTCTAACCCCCATTTTACAAGCACTGGATTTTACTAGGTAACTCTTGGGAATCATAAGGCCTAACCCCCATTTTATGATGACTGGCTTTTACTATGTAATTCTTGGGAATCATGAGACCCCCATTTTACAAGCACTGGATTTTACTAGGTAACTCTTGGGAATCATAAGGCCTAACCCCCATTTTATGATGACTGGCTTTTACT
>PNEQ01001967.1:11307-23114 GCA_003012365.1 Medauroidea extradentata | reverse complement strand
TACTATGTAATTCTTGGGAATCATGAGACCCCCATTTTACAAGCACTGGATTTTACTAGGTAACTCTTGGGAATCATAAGGCCTAACCCCCATTTTATGATGACTGGCTTTTACTAGGTAATTCTTGGGAATCATGAGACCCCCATTTTACAAGCACTGGATTTTACTAGGTAACTCTTGGGAATCATAAGGCCTAACCCCCATTTTATGATGACTGGCTTTTACTATGTAATTCTTGGGAATCATGAGACCCCCATTTTACAAGCACTGGATTTTACTAGGTAACTCTTGGGAATCATAAGGTCTAACCCCCATTTTATGACTGGCTTTTACTAGGTAATTCTTGGGAATCATGAGACCCCCATTTTACAAGCACTGGATTTTACTAGATAACTCTTGGGAATCATAAGGCCTAACCCCCATTTTATGATGACTGGCTTTTACTATGTAATTCTTGGGAATCATGAGACCCCCACTTTACAAGCACTGGATTTTACTAGGTAACTCTTGGGAATCATAAGGCCTAACCCCCATTTTATGATGACTGGCTTTTACTAGGTAATTCTTGGGAATCATGAGACCCCCATTTTACAAGCACTGGATTTTACTAGGTAACTCTAGGGAATCATAAGGCCTAACCCCCATTTTATGATGACTCGCTTTTACTAGGTAATTCTTGGGAATCATGAGATCCCCATTTTATAAGCACTGGATTTTATGAGGCCATTTTTGGGCATCATGAGACCTCATAAAATCAAAATCAGGGTTCTACTGTATCAGGAACCAGAACTAGGTAAATCAGAAAAATTAACAGCAATCACATCAATACTTGGTTTCCCCTTAAAGCACACAAATGTCTTTAAATCACTCAACCGTATGTTGCATTCCAAGTACTGTTGAGCCAGACAGATGACTGTTGGACCCCAAGGTACACACACACACACATATATATATATATATATATATATATATATATATATATATATATATATATATATATATATATATATATAGACTCACCAGTGACAGTTTCTCCATTAAACTTGATGTCTATGAGGTGAGGCTTGGTCTGCTCCGGGGTGAAGCTGACGAGACATCGGCCTCCCCCCACCACCTGTACGTGGTTAGGAACCTCACCATCATTGATGGAGATCTCCAGCTGCCCTTCGCCTGCTTGGCTGGCATCCACTGCAACCAACCCCCACAGCTCACATACAGATAGTACATAGCTTCACATCTCGCAACATGACATTGTACACAACACAATACCCACGTGTCAGTATGCCCTCAAACTATACACTTCCAACATTTCAGTTGTTCGCAGTAAGGCAGTCTCTCTTTGGAAGACTGTTATATCAAGATGAATAGTAAAAACTTAAGTGCAGCCTGACAATTTAACTAATTGATTTCTATGTATTATGCTCATTAGTTATACTTACTGTTATGATTAAACTAACAAGTGATGGAAGAATAAAAATAGGAAGGACGACGATGGTGAACAGATCAAACTAGTTGCCTCCCAACATGGCTATTATGGTTAAAATTTCATTATGTGGGGAACATAGTGAATGTTACTGTTGGCCAGTGGGTTTTCTCAAGGTACTGCCTTTTATTTAGCCCTTGTATTCTATCATTGCACACTACAAATGATCACACTTCCAGCATGACCTGCCAAATTACTAAATGATCCAGTTTTACAAAACTACTATAGTCTACTATATTTTCTCAATCTTAGCTAACGTTCCCCTCTTACAGAAACTTACTGGATTAGCATCACTCGATCCAGAAATCAAATGTATAGCGTCTCCTTTAAAAATAAAATATGTACAATATGTAAACACAAACAAACACATATGTTGTGCAACTATTCAAAAATAATAATATAATATTCCTACAAATTTCTCTAGCCGGATACATTTGTAGTAGAAGGTAGAGAGTGTGATACAATAAGAGTGAGGGAGGGATAGTTAGTTACCTCGGAACTGGCAGGGCTGGCCCACGACACCACTAGCCACATCAGTGACATGTATGAGGGCACTGTTGTACACCTTGGCTACCAGAGGACCGGCAGGTAACTTCTGTCCCGCAATGCTGACTTCCACCAGGTGACTGCCAACCTCTGTGGGAGTGAACTCCACACGGAACTGACCTCCTTGCTCCTCCACCAGGCGCGCTGACACTGGTCTCTTGCTGGGACCTGCACACACAACCCTCGCGCTCTACCATCACACACCACATCCGTTCACACACATCTACTCTTGGTACGTCCTGTGTAGTAGCCTGATGATGACAACACTGTAGTTATGTTTTTTACTATGTTAGACCCACTATCATTGGATATTAACACACAGCGAGAGAACAAGACTTCAATTACCAGTCCACCTATCCTAACTTCTGTTCCCCATGATTTTCAAAAATCACTTTAGGTGAATGCTGGTATGGTTTTTAAAAAATCCATGGTTGCATACCTTCTGGTTCACTGTTTCTTTGAGCCACTGATTCGTACAATGACGTCGCTGTCGACGAGACCTTATCTTAGCCATACAAAGTTTTACCTTATTTACTACTCGTCTGTTATTGCAGTTGGCAGTCCTTCTGTTTTCATTCTTCCCCTTCCTTCCGCCTATTGTAGCCTACTTTAAGTGCTTTTGAAAGCTCACAAGAGTAGGAAGCTTCAGCAAAATTTCAGTTTAATATGTTCGAAACATAAACAGAGTGTAATTTACCAGTGATTTAATGTTCGCCTGTCATCATCTCAATCAACTCTTAACTCAGCCTGCTTGGTTAGAAGACGAAAGTCGACATTGGCATGAAAACAAAACGTGAACAGTACACACTACTAAAACAGCAATGAAGAGAAACAGAATGCACTGTGTTCAAAATATCAAAGAAACAAGCATGTACGAATATCGTATGTAATTACAATTAACACAACCCTTAACCAATGTGTTTTGGACATTGCATTTAGGAAAACATTAAACCGGTATAAAATTATTTTTGTTCCTGCCAACTTAAAACTCTGAATAGCATTGCAGACATGCATCTAATCTTGGTGATTGACAAAAGCTGATCATGTGACTGAGCTAACCTACTCTACTCTAGCAGGTGAAAATGTGTATAAACCATGACCAAATATTTTCTTGTATTGTTTATAATAAACTGTTTGACTGTTATATAGAACAAATCCTGGCCCTTCCTTAGATGACATCAAATTATTTACTGTGTTGTTTTTACTTAAGTTTGCTATTGGATAGTCCAATTATAAGTTCATTTCGACAAATGAAATTGTTTGGAATTTGTTCAACCTCTGAACTTGACCATTAGATGTAACGTTCTTAAGACACATTACAGTTGTTAGTGCTTTAATCAAATCATTCGCTCAGCATCACCCATTTATTTCTTCATTGTCGCAGGAAACTTGAAATGCATGCCGCCACATACACACAGTTCTATCATGTTATCATAAATTCTGATAATTTAGTTTATATTATTTGAAAATATCATCTTATAGGAAAAAATGTATTTTCATCTGCTACAGACATGTTTAAAGGGTTAGAGTTACATTATGAAGGTAAAATTACTATTATAGATGTGGCTGGACAACACTAATTCTTACAAGTAGTTAGAACATGCCTCATTTCATGTTGTTATACAACAACATTAAGGCAGTACTGAGACTTGCTGTATCTACATGTTGTGTGTACACTTGCAGTTTCCAGCATCACTACACGATATTACACAAAGCCCTGCTGTCTGTTTCATCAACTGTGTTTGTATCCAATAAGATACCAGAGACTGGATGGTCTACGGTTCATCACCAGACAACGGCAACCACAGTTACACTTTGTTGTTTGTGGATCTCGGTGACGGATAGTATTACGATGGCATATTTCATCTTCAGGCTGTTTGGAGCAACACATTCATTACTTCCTTTATTTTATCAAATACATATTGTTCAATTTATTTACTACATGAAAACCTTTTACAACTTGTAGTTCCAACACGACAAGTGAAACAAAACTGTTATTGTATTTATGACTTACCTATTTTCAAATTACCACACAACAATAAGATAAATCACAAGGGTAGACACACCAAAGAGCATTTAATGCCAACTGTAAATGTTATCCATGGAAAACTTTTTTTTGTATTTTATAAAAATTGTCAAACATATGCAATATGTTCCCTCTGCTTCACCAGTTTACAGATAATGCTATAAAACCACTATAACGCTAGCATAGTTGACATACTCTAGACCTGCGTTATTACAATCCTGCAGTATTCTGGGAGTGACCAGACCTTCACTTGTTCAGCTACAAGTAGGGCCACGACAAGAATATTGCTCAGTTTGTTTGAGTGCCATACGTCCACAACTGCAGTTCTGCTACACAGTCAGTGATTGGATGCTGTAACTCTCGTTCCACCCACAAATCACAGACGAGACGTGAGCTGTTGTAGTAACAGTATTAAGTTGGCACAGAGTCGAATGAGAGATGTCACTTCACACAGACACACTGCCTATAACCATCAAGAACAGCTGCACGAAAGGCACTAAAACAATGTGGGGCTAAATTCTTTTCGCGAAAAGTTCAAGAGACATAAAACCAATAGGCGGTATTACTTAATTCAAAGTATAGTGGGGCATTGTATAATAGTCTTTTAATACCCCATAGCTAGAGATGACGGTTTATAGCAGGAAAACTGGACTGTTTGCTGGGTTTCAAAGTACATTCAGCTTATGAAAAGATTACTGGTTTTAACTTGTATGTGGAGCTGTTACCATATTTGACTGAGCCAGTAAGAATCCTGCTATTGTAATATTTGATGCCTGTTACTGGACTGTAGACAGCTACGTTGTGTCCGACGTAAATCATCCAATCAAACATGTTGCAAGGAAATACAGAGGTTTCAAGGCTATGTTGGCACAACAAATGTTCACAATATACCATCATCTCTAATCCTAGCACTTCATTTTTTTTACTGTGTATTCAAAAACTACAGGCTACGTACAATTACAATAAAGTCATGTGATGTAACTGAATGACTACAGAATGAACAATACAAATAAAACCATACTGAATATTGTGCTACCAAGCAGAAATCTGGCCGACACCTTGAGGCAGTCTCATAGGACTGTACATGCTTGCAACATCTGGTGGTAGGCAACACTGACTGCACAGCTCTATAGGTCTTAGCTCACATACAAGACTATCTTCTCACAAGTATAAATGTGCAAACAACTAACTTGACTACAGTTAAGCTTGTTCTGCTGTCATACTAATAATTGATAATGTAACAGAAGTGTCATGTACAGGAGGGTGTTGGTAATAGAGTGAAGCTAGCAGGCTACAAGGTAAATGTACTCACTAATAATGTGTACATGAATGTCGTCACGCGCAAAGCCCAGTGCACTCAGCTCGAAGGTGGCAGTGGAGCCAGCAGGGACGAGACGTACTGCCTCGCCCAAGACGGACATCTTGGGGGCAGCCATCACCGCCACCTGCCACGGGCTGCCTGCAACCACAACACAACCACACAGTCAGTACTGTACAACCATCTGCCAGGTACAGGCCATTTAGTATATTCAACGGACCAGTCAGTTTATTTGTAAGCCAGGTCACGGTCAAGTCAGCACTTTGCTTACTTTTGGTATTAAAACTAATTTACTTATTTCTGCCACTGTTTAATATAAACACAGCAGTGTAACTTTATTATAAAAATTATTATTATTACTAGGCAGCCTTCAAAAGTGTTCAATTTATAATGAACAGTCTATATGTATGTGTAAACACACACACACAGTTTTATATTGTTTATGAGTCAGTGTTGTGGCTACATGCCAGGTATGTAACCTTCCCAGCATGTGTGATCTCACCACACTGTTCTCCAGGTGACAGGTATATATTTCAAAATAATTATATTCAGTACATACATAAAAAATTAACATAAAAATATATGTCTTATTATAATACATGGCCTTGTAAAGGGAAGCTGAACATGTTGCACAAGTAAGTGATGATAACACACCCCACCGCCACAATCCCCCCCTACCCCCTACCCCAGCAAACACACGTCCATGACTACAAACCATGCAAGCACACACAAGTGTTTGGTAACGCTAACCCCCACCCCCCTAAATTTCCCTAAACCCGAAGAAAATAAACAAAATAAACTGTTGTTTCGTGATGAAAGCAAGAAAATAAAAGCAGTGCCTTCGTAGCACTGATCCTAACAAGAGGTTGCGTAAAAACTGAACTAGCCACAGGAAATATGTACGATTGTAAACAGTCCTGACTTTACCATAAAAAGCCAGTAGTTACTGTGTGTGGACTGGAAGTGTAACCCACTACTAACAATATAATATTTCTACCAGGCATGAAGTGTAAAATGTAGACGATGCTAGACCAGACATACTGCTAGTATGTGTGACAGGCAGGTGAGGTGACCTCGACAGATGAATGTTGTCGTGTATCGTATGTTTGCACTAGTTCATCAGCTCCAGGGAGACACGGCTCTACCTAGTAAGTGGCGTGATGTGCATTCTTGCTAATATCATCACAGCTATACTACCCGCTTATTGCCAGCTTGTATTTATGTACACTGTGCCCACCAGGATAAGACAAACAGTGACATGGGGCGGGTATGGAGCAGCGGGGGAAAACCAGCCGACCAACGGAACAATTCACACATGTCCGGCCCCGGCTTGACAATGCGACCACTGCTGCCCTTGTCGTATGAGGATAGAAGCCCCAGACACTGACAGTTGTAAACGTCCAATCATTGACCACGCAGCTGCAGATGTGCACGTAGGCAGTCAAACAAAGTAGCGGGAAATTCTTCTACAAAATATCAATGACTCCAGTGGCGAAGGGGATGGGGGAGGGGCAAATATATAATTTTTACTCCCTATAATTGTGCTACTGAAAATCAGTTTCAATAAGTGATAAGAACTTACTTCGTAATTTTAAATTTATTTTAATGACTACACACGTCCCTACCCGTACTGGGTACTCTACTGTCAAAATCAAACAAAATAGATTCTACTAATACCCACCAGGGAGAATAAAGGGAAAAATTGAGATTGTAACTTCAAATGCAGGCCGTCTCCCGCATACAGGAAGAACTGCTTTCACTGATTTTACTGAGTTTTATCATTGCACACACGTGTACGCAGTGTTTCATAGAGAACAGTGAGATGAACTCTAGGCCGCCTGCTCCATGTTACGTCGAAAATATTCATGATAACAAATACAATACATAACATTTTAATTCTAGAGATACATGAAGTTGTACGACAACAGATCTACATAGAATTGCTGACTGTTACCGCGGTTTAAATTATTTACCACTCGTCGTACTTGATCCAATTGAACGATAACACGTAGTCACAGCTAAAAGATTCACTGAAAAAATGTGTATCGACCTAGAGAGTTGGAATGTAGAAATATCCTGAAATATATATACAATACAATCACGTACGTAATCATGACAAAGTGAAAGGCAGCTTTATACCTGTAATGCCCGAGCGAGGCGGCGCAGCTGTAACATGAACTAGTATTCTGGAGTACCCGGGTATCGAACCAGCTACCCTGTTTACAGGTCATGGCCGACTGTTCTCCCAGCTGCTGTATAATGACCTCACTGTAGAACGTGAAGATCACTTACATAACTAGCTATATCTCGAATAATTTAAATGTCATCGAGGATATTTGTGAAACATTTCCCACGTCTTTTCACCCTCTTAGAGACTGAATTTAGGAAAACCCTTGAATACCATGTCAGAAATGTTTAATGCGTGTCTCATAGACTTGAAAAACACAATGATAGCTCGCTGAGCCCAAGATATATTAACGATTCACTGAAAACACTTTTCGCCTCTTACGCCACTTTTCACCTCCGCAGGTGTCGAACATAAAACAATCGTGATATTACTTTCCAGGCATTCAAGTAGCAACGTTCGTAAGCAAAAACGACATCGATATCTGAAAGATTTATGTTGCTGATGAATCGAAAACATTTTTTTTTCTTTTGGGGTCGATTTTGTAAGTAGCATAGTCCTGAAGCAAAAATTATTTCGATATCTCAAATAATTCAATAGCTATGCATAGAGACATGCAAAATTCGCGTTATTTTCTGACAGCTGACTAGACTCCAAGTGACTATATGGTCTCGTTCGATGTCTCCCGCTGGCAGATATTGTCGTGACGTGCCTCGGAGAATGCTTACACGGTAGAGAGGCCAATCTCTGTAAAGACGTAACACCCGTAAATGACACCACATAAAAGTTCGTGGCCAATTGAATCGCACATTATGCTCTGTTATGTATAGGAAAGTGAAGTTTAGTCTGCTAGCAAATGATAACGCCAATTTTGAACGTCTCTAGATGCAGGAATAATTGAGAACACATTTCACGTCTATTCTTCCCCTTAGTAGTCGAACAGAGATTTAGGTTTGGTAGATAAATATCAACGAATGATAATTTAAATGTATTAATTATATTTTCAGTCAGTAGAAATTCTTTTCAAACATGTACAGCATTATTTTATTTTAACGTTTGATTTCTATCTCGAAAGTCTTCGTGCAAACCAGCATAACTTAATTTTTGCAATTAATGATAAAATTAGATAAAATTGCTTACTTAACATAATAATATGTATTTAGAGATATTAATAAGTAAATTTAGGAAATTTCTAAACGTAAAGTTGAATTATGCATATTATTGCATAAATTTGAACCAAATTAGCGTGCAAATTCAAATGTTTGCAAAATAGTGCATATAGAATATCGGCAGTGAGCAGTTGCAAGAATATTTTGTTGTTAGTTCCTGTGACTGGCATACTTACAGTATTATTACTAAATAAACTGAAGTAAAGGCATTTGTACAAAACGCTGCCTACATAAATACTTTTAAGATTTTCTGCTAAGTTCATTACACAAAATTATAAATTAAACCTTAGTAAAAAATATTAAGATTTTTGCAAACTGTATATTGTATATTTAGGTTTAAAAACTGCTTAAATACCACCATGTTGCACCTAGAAGCTGAAATTTTCACGACGGAGGACGGGCACCCCCCCCCCCCACTTCTGGGCAAGTACCGGTGACAGAACAATTATGTTAAGATCCCTTCCCCTTTAATATTTAGGTCCACGACACCTTGTAACCCAACCCCCCCTCCACAACAGTCAGATATTTTGGTCAGCGCTGGTGAGGGGTGATATGATGTAAGTGTGGGGGGGGGGGGGGAGATCCCCGAGAAGACTCGCCGACCAACGGCATCGTCCGGCACGATTCCCACATGCGAAATTCCGGGAACCGACCCCGCCGGGAATCAGTGTGAGGCGAGAGGTGTGATCTCTCGACCACTGCGGCCCCCTTCTCCTCAATAGAAATATGTTCCAGCGCCCTTGAATGACGTAACACTACTGTAGCGAGTAGCGCTCTAGAGGGCACTGGGCGGGGCGGGTCCCCTGCTCTATACCAACAACCCCGGCTCGAGACAGCGGACTGCGCCCCTCCTCCTCCCCCTCCCTCTGCTTCGCTATCTCCAGTCACACGCGACGAGTCGGTGGACTGCGCCCCTCCTCCTTTACCCCATATTCCCACCTCGGGCAGCGCGGTCTACTCGCTCCTAGCTGACGTCACAGGCGTCCTGAATGAGTGGGCACTTGTCAGTCATCCGGGACAATAATTCAGCTCGGAGATAACTGAATGTTCCCGCAACACCTAGAACATCGTCGAGGTCTGAAAATATTATAAACGTCGTCGCGGACGACTATAAATACCGGCCCACTGCGAGCATATAGAGAGTGATTGTGGCGTTTAGCTGGTGAGTGTTAGCTACGGACATGGCAGCGAGGGACGAGGCGGGACCAGTAGGTCGAGGAGAGACTACGGAGGTGTGGACGATGGTGACTCTTGGAGTGGTGTGAGTAAGTGTGAGAGTGGACAAACAGGCTGAACTGTAGCTGTGCTTTGTGAGACATGTATAGATAGAAACTTATGACTAGATTAAGTTTCTTGGACACACTCCATTGCGAAATGAACGACTGTCAAAGAAGACTAAACAAATTTCAGAAAACCATAAATAAGCAGAGTATGCTTTAGTCAAAGGTATACGTACACAACATGAAATTTCAAAATGGTACCGAGTCGCATAAAATAAGGAACAAACAGATAATAAATGTCATTTATTTCGCAATGGAGTATGTCCAAGAAACTAAATCCAGTCATGCACTCCCACTGCACAGTTATTTCAAAGATCACAGAAACTGATGTGGTCAAAGTGCTGAGAGAGAGAGAGAGAGAGAGCGAGAGAGAGAGAGACGTTACTAATTATACACTAGAGTAGTAAATTAGGCTTTTAGAGAGATGACATGTATATAATATCTTTAACAGTGTTTATTTGAACGCGAGTGTTGTGTACTTAATGTAGAGTGTTTTAAGTGTTATAATTAAATTAAGAACTTTAATTTGCTTTATTTACTTAATTGTCTAAGCCCTCCATCGCCTACGAACCTGGCTGCGCCCAGGACAGCCAAGTTATTACACTGTAAAGATATCGGTAAGAGATGTCCAAGCCTATGCCTTTTTCATATGTACAAAGAACACTCTTTGTTTTGCCATTATTACCACCGATAAAAAAAATTGTCTAACAGATTGCTGAAAGCCCTACACTGTTGGCAAGGAATTTTTTAAAATAAGAAATACCACTAAACGTGTATTCTGTACCTTTACCTACGAAAAGAAAAAACAGTTAAAATTATATGTGTTTGTATTTTGTTTTCTGAATGTCATGCTTATAAACATGGATTCGTGCCAACACAAAATGGCTAAATACAGCTTTTCAAGACTACCTGCAAGTAAGAAATACCAACCGGATTTGTAAAACAAAAATACATAATCATGTGCTGGACTTGACTCTGCACTAGTTATCACAGTGGTTGTGGCCAGTTGTAGTAACTGCGGAGTTGGAAGCTCGTTGCACGAGGCAGTGTTGCAAGGTGCAGTCTGTTTGTTTCAGGTTCAACTGTGATCCACAGGGGAGTTACCCAAGTTTATAGAGCTCTTCTAGATCACTGATGTCTCACAACCGGAAAATAAATTTCATTTCATCATTAAATAACTATACCGCTAAATAGAAAGTACCTGAAACGTACTAGTTGGCGACATTCTCTCTCTACTTTCCTAGATACCTACAGTATTTGTTGCGTATTTTATATAACTAATGGCCTTATTAAGAGTTAGGAGTGTTTTTCAAAGTTTGATGCATGGAAGCGGGGAAGACGATAAGTCGAAGCTTTGAATATTCAGTGGTGGAACATGTCATCGCCTCTGAGCGCGGAGAACCGAGCTAGAGCGCAGTGTTTCTGTGCTACACTGTAATTCAAAGTGGCTTCATGCGACAACTCTGTTATCTTATTTGGTGAAAGTCTGACGTCAAGTCCAATGCAGGTTTATATAATTTTCTTTTACGATCACGGTTCATATATTCTCGGCTACAGCAACAAGGGAAAGTAATTTGTTGTACCTTTGAGGAGCTGGGAAAACATGTTTTATCTAGCGGACGGCATTTTTCAAGTCATAGCGACACAGTTGGGAGTGCGTCTACTTTTCCTTGATAAGCGCATTGAAAACATTTTAATAATTACACAAGAAAAAATACTTTCCGTGCCACGCTCCATGATGTCTCACGCCCCAGGCCCCCTGACTCGCACTACAATATTGCCTTCAGTCATGATATGACACGACCAGTACATGCCGTGCCACGCTCCATCATGTCTCACGCCCCAGGCCCCCTGACTCGC
>PNEQ01001967.1:0-10307 GCA_003012365.1 Medauroidea extradentata | reverse complement strand
TTCTGGATCTACACACACCTAATCAATCTTTTCATTTTAAGTATGTTACGGGACATTTAGGACAAGCTACCTTGTGATTCTACTCTGCTCTTGGTTTATGCTTACTGAATTGTTAATTGAATGGAAGTACTACAATCCTGCAGTTTTAGTTTCAACTCCAGTTTTGTTTATAACTATTGCGCTTAGTTCAGTGCAAAGTAAATAAAGATTGTTGGAGCATTTTCTTATATTTGTGAGCGAAGAAAGTATTTCATAAATTGATAAAAAATACGTTTTGATAAATTGTTTATCTTAACGGAAAGGAAGTGGGCGGAGTTTAGTCCGACCGCCGTAACATCAGCGCCAATAAAACACAATATTCTCGGTAACTTGGTGAACTACAGCCAAACAACAAGGGGGTCAAGTTTCCAGGCGAGTGTCCAGACCTACGACCGTGGTCTGCACTTACGAAGACAGCAAACATTACACACGAGGCCGGAATAGTAGTTTCAAAACACCACGTTCACTACAAACATCATTTCGGAGCTCCTCAAAATGGCTACAAACAGCTATGGGGTGACGACTGACAGTGTCTTGTGGTAGAGGCGATACCGCGCCATAGGTAATTTGATACGAACGTTTTGAACATTTGAAGTGTTCTTGCCACGTACAGACATCAGATTAAACACGAATGAACATAGTTTATGAAATAAGCACACGTGTAGCATAAATTATATGTAGAGGAATGTCAATTATGCGGATTCATCTGGCAGCAGCCTAGACTTAGTGATATACACCCACTGGCCACAATCGATTATCTATTGGCTTATAACCGTACAAGCAGATAGCACTTCGCTTGCAGTAGTCAAACGCGTTTTGTAACAGCCGCCAGCAAGTCACAGACATGACAATGAAGTATACATAATTGGCGTTCAACCTGACCTGGAATGTATCTGAGAAATTTACATACCTCTAATTATATGATCATTTTGTGAGAGGCGGTACATTATAGTATTACATGAATTAACTGGACAATGTTAAATGCTACAAACATCTTTGTGATAGTTGCTACGGTGTATTGACACACGGCTCAACTTCCCAACAAGTAGCCTATCTCTGTAATAGTTGTGACGGTGTATTGACGAGGTCAGTGATATGTAGTCTAGATTCTACTATCCTATATTCTCAGTCCTCTGTTCATTAGTAGCTGCTTGTTTCATTAGGTAAGACACTATGTGATGCGCCTAGCTAGAGAATGTTCAGTTACAATTGTTACAGAAACATAGTCGAGCCTAATTTGTAGAGACATGCAAAATTCGCGTTATTTTCTGACAGCTGACTAGACTCCAAGTGACTATGGGCTCGTTCGATGTCTCCCGCTGGCCGATATTGTCGTGACGTGCCTCGGAGAATGCTTACACGGTAGAGAGGCCAATCTTTGTAAAGACGTAACACACGTAAATGACAACACAATTGAATCGCAGATTAAGCTGTGTTATGTATAGGAAAGTGAAGTTTAGTCTGCTAGCAAATGATAACGCCAATTTTGCACGTCTCTACTAACGTCCTGCCACCATGTGCAGTGCTGTATAGCATATGTGAACAGTTGTTGAGACACTACGTGATAAGTGTGGGACAATATATTGCTGTCATGTAGGATATCTACACTTTCCATACACTGCTCGCCATCTACCTATGGACACAACACTCTGCACGTGCACTGCCTAGTATGCTGACTGCTGGTTGGCTACACATACAAGCCCCGCCCACTACTCTCCTACACTACTGTCGACCTTGACACTACACTGCTGTAACACGCACATGTTTACATTTCACTCACGTTGCTTGCGTCATAATGACTGACTGAGGCAAGGAGAGTGACTGCAGGAAACAGGGCGGAAACTGTACATGCCTGCCGTCTAAGTTATGACAAGGTCGCAATACTGACACACCTCTCTCTCTCTCTCTCTCTCTCTCTCTCTCACCTGAATACTTCTCAAAACAAGGATTCTTTACCTTTCAGCGAATTTGTGTCTTTCCGCTATTTCGTAACTAAGATTATCATGTCAGTGTAAGACTTTAACATCGAGTATAATGCCGGAGACTAAATAAAATAACCAAATAATAAGTAATGTTAAGATGGTCTACAAAAATGTTCACTTTACCATTGACCAGACTATACAACAGCTATTACCTGGGCATAACTACTATTTACATACAAGAATCATCCTATAGCACTGTTTACATAAACCACTGTATGAACACAACTGTCAGAATATGAACTACAGATGGACCAGTACTGACACACTCTCACTTAAGTCACAATGCAAGACACAAACTATACTGTTCATAGCTGTGAAAATGACACTAAGTTAGTTTTAAAACCATAAATGCCGCGCTACATGAGATGGCGTCACATGTGTTAATAACAAGTGTCTTTGAACTGTTGAGCAATGACGGAGACGGGCCGAGTAAATAGACTTATTCATTCATGTAGGCTTGCAGTGTGTGGGAGTTGTGACTGACCTTGTGCGAGAAGACGGCAGCTGGCAGACAAGACAATGTGACTAGACCACGTCACCAGACATACGCGAACACGCACTCGAACATCGCCATACCGCAGCGGCACGCACTTCACTTCACTACACTACACTCCACTACTGAGCTGAGCTGAGCTGCTGGACAAGACTGCTAGCCCCTCCCCCTGGCCAGCTGTGTTGCCAGCTCGCACATTCCAAGACACCGCTCCTACACTTGGCAACACCGCGCACACAGCCGCCCGGCAGGACAGGTAGACTCTCCTCCTCCCCTCACTCCCCCCTCCCTAAGCAACCATGGCAGCCTCGTGCCGACTACTACAGGATAGGAAGGTTTTCAGGAACAAATTACTGAAAACAATTTTTTTTTTTACTTTGTGTAGTATGATCCTCTGCAAAGAAACGAATACCATTCCGACATGAAGTAAACCTGTACAAATGTGGGAATTGAGGGAGAAGGGGAGGGTGTGTAATTTTCGCTCCCCTGTTGGCACGGCCCTGTGTCAATGAACGCCTGGTCATATTTTCTAATGTGTTTAGATGATTACAGTCTGCAGATTTCTTTGTGTTTGACAAGTCTGGTCGCTTACGTCACGTTCACAACTGTCATGGCCAGGGGCGTCATTTCAGGTGTTTCTTGGGAGGGGGGGGGGAGGATTTTTTTTCGGCGACAGCAACGTCGCATCTTTGTTATTAATTAAGCATGTATAAATTAGAAACTTTACTAATAAAACTTCAGTCTTATGTGCTTCAATTAGTAACATTTAAATAACAAACACAAACAAAAAATATATTTTACACTTAAAAATTCTAAATCCATGGGAGGGGGTATCTGCCCCCCCCCCCCCTAAACGATGCCGTATCTCCTCTCGTTCAATATATCCTGACTGGCTAGTCGAGAATTCTCTTCCCATATCTTTATGCCGAGCAAACCCTCGCTGTGGTTGGCGGAAAGCGACATATAACTTGTAAACATGTTTCGCTTAGTGTCTTGATTGTTTGTATCGTTTATTCCTACAAAATTAAAAATGCATACACTTCCAGTTAGAATATTTGTGTATGCAGTTATATGTATAACTAGCTGTCCCTTTGCGGCTTCGCCCGCGTGTACTATAGTAAGGAGTAACTAACTTTTAATTACGTAATAATTGGTGGGGTTACTATATTCTCTGTATATCTTTAAAACAACAAGTACAAGCAGTCCACTTCGCTGAGCGTACTTTAACTGCAGAACATCTTTGTTTTCAATTCATCTTTACTTCTCTATAAAATAGCTGACCGGCTGCGGCTTTGCCGGCGTGAAATTATGTAATGTAAACAGTAACTCTGGATAAAATATGTGACGAAGGCATTTAACAGCTAGCGTACTCAATAACAGTAAACTATAAATTGTCTTAGCTCAGTGTACAGAGCGCGCGCAATATGCTCGTATGATGTCATAGTAATTCCCATCGCAAAGTCTTGCACGGGATACAAACCCGTAACCCCACCCCTCCCGCATCAAAAATTTTATACAGTACCTGAGTGAACATTCAGGCTACAGTCCAAAGAGGTTTTATTTATTAGTAGGTTGGCAAAAAAGAAACAACTGTTGAATTATTTCTCCGTGATCATTCTCTTTTTGGGAAACTGTAACATTTTACTGCTTTTCACATCCTTAATTTTAGAATTTCATAAATTCCTGAATTTGATTTGTAGAAATTTACATAAGCTTCATTCTTAATAAAAATCATCTCGATATCTCAACGGGTATAAGCGGTACAGATGATTATTTGAAAACACACTTTATTTTTTTAACAGCTTTCAAGGACGAATTTCGAAAAATTTTGAGATTAATTTTTTGATATTTACATAAGATTTATTTTAAAGCAAAAACAATTTCAATATTTCCACTGGTTTAGGAGATAAGTGGGATTAATTAAAAAACACGTTTTATTTTTTTAAGAGCTTTCGAGGACGAATTTCGAAAAATTGTAAAAATACTTTTTAATTATTTACTTAAACATCATTTAAAAAAATCACCTCACTATCTGAAATGGTTTAGGAGAAATCACGGATTAATGAAAAACATTTTACGCGTTTTCACCCCTTTAATTTTCGAATTTCGCAAAATTGAAAAATTTGCGAATATGCATTTCTTTGGGCAATATTATGAAGTTAAAAATTTGTGATAGCATTCCTGGTTAATGAGAAGTCAAGGATTCTTTTAAAACACATTTCACCCCTTTTCACCACCTTAATTATCGAATTTCGAGGAAAAAAACCTTTCTTAGTGGATGCCTACGGGGCAAGGGGAAGCTTCTCTCAAAATGCCATGGTTCTAGGTCCAGCGGTTTGGACTGTGCGTTGACGAGTGAGTGAGTGAGTCTGGACACTTCATTATATATAGAGAAGACTGCTGCAAGGGAAGACACAGTGAAAGTATGGTATATATAATAGTTATGTTGCCGTGCGCACTGCGCTGTTGCAATACTTGCGTGCGGGCACACTCGACCTTGAAGACATGCACTTGTGAGGTAATAGTGTAGAGAGGGTTGTATAGGTAACTCTCGCCATGCCACAAGATGTATGCTAGTCATCAGCCAATCAAGGCCTGGCCAACTAACACGCTGTAACATACATCGTTATATTATTAACATTTACATTTATGGCAGTCGTAAGAACTATTCATTTGGTGAAGTAAGTTGATATTTTAATATGTGTAGAAAATGTGGCTGACATATATAACGTTATTTGAAGTTTGACAGGAAAGTTGTGGTGTAGTAAAAGTTGCGAAGTGTGAGTGTCTTGGGTTCATATCCGCCAATCACAGACCTGTGGTGTTGTTCTGCTAGGCTCTCGTCTGCATCAGTCACAAAGCATAGCAGCACACGTTGACACAAGGAGCAAGTGAGTGTGAGGTTAGATAGCCTACGTGCTGCTGCCACTTTGAACGCGAGTGTGGCAGGTTTTACAATCACAACATGCAAATATCACATTGACTGGTATTTAGCAACTTTTATAATACCTGTGCAGATTACAGGTAGCTACCTCAAGGCAACCTGAAATATTATAATTGCTACCACAATGTACAAGTTCTATCAACAACAAGATTCTAATGTATGTATATAAACGAGTACAGTTATGTGTATGTTTGTAAGGAACATGAGGCAGCGATGAAACACGTCACTACTGTATGTGCAGTCGCAATGTTTCTGAACAGGGGGAGAGGGAAGGTAAACAATTGCAAGTCATGCCGGGGCAAGTAGCAAGATGGCGGACAATATGCTTACAACCTTAGAGCATAGATTACCTATCCGTTTCCATGTTAAGAAGTGATTCCTAGATCTAATCAGCTGTTGCTGGGCACCGAGCGAAACAAGTTTCATATTTATTACTACATAGCGGTGAGCATATTGTATTTAAATATCGCTCACATTTAAAGAAGCGTATGCAGAATGATTCGCTGCCGCATATTACCACCATCCATCCATTCTCGTTCATTTTAGTGTAAAATGAGTTTGTTTACATGTTCTGTTTACATTGTCTTGGCATTTTCGTTTTCCAGTAATTTAGAGAATGAATAAAAATTAATCTGTTGTCTATAGATTGTAAAAGATACAATAGTCTACAAATATCATTTCTCAAGGTCTTTAGAAATGAATATCGCAACATTAATTATTTTGTAGTGGTTTTCGAATATTTTGCCTATCGAGAGATGTTGGTTTCACAACAAAGGCACCGAGCTATCTCTAGTTATCCATGCTCTAAGCTTACAACGAACCCCCAGTAATAAACAACTTGCCTCGCACTGCAGAGTAGGAGCATAGAAGACCTGGCGCCATATTGTTTGCTGTGAATGGACCGCAGAAACGAATAAAGAGGCTGACTGTGACAGGCAACTGTCGCTTTAGGTGGGGCACCAGCCGCCATATTAGATTATTGTATTATTGTTGTTTTACATTCCGACAAGAAAAGTGTGAAATGAGATATAATGACGTGAATGTTATTTATCTTACAGTACAGAACAAACTGTAAACCTGCATGTAGGCCAAACCTGTGTTTATGTATGCTTTATTTGCTGTACTTGTAGAGGACTCGTACAACTGACGTCAGCAGTGTAGTAAACATCAGGTGAGGGCGGCGTTAGTGAGCGTCTTTGACCCAGCTAGGCTATATAACGTAGATGTGGCTGGGTCACGTACGAAGAAAAACTTGCCAAGCCTCAGTATATCTCTCGTCTCACCTTCATTCAACTATCCCTCACACTGCCTCATTATTATTATTGTGCATTGACAAGTCGATATGCTCAACTGACAGAGGGAGGAGTCAACGGCATGGAAACTAGGCAATACTACCAGTAGTGCTGGGCAGACTCGGAGAAGACTCCTTCTCATTGACGAGCAGACCTGGACAGCATCTCGACTGCGACCAAGAGGCAGCTGAGTGGGGGGAGAGTATGAGAGGTGGCGAATCCCTCCAGGTTCCTCTCGTCAGACAGTTTCCCTGCATTCTAATGCTCTGCTCTGTGTCAAACTTCCACCTTTGTCGCGTGGGAACTGCGTGGCGATAAGAGCCAGTGTCCCTCGCTTGACGAGAAGCACATCGCCTCTATGCACATCGCGCCTAACTGCCGTGCAAGGTTTTCCTTCCAATCTTTCTCCTACAGAGCTTTAAGCGGTGACCACAATAGTTTATTTTTCAAATAGTATGAAGTAACGATCAACGCACACCTCTCGCTTTGCACTTTACGAATGCAGGTAATATTTTCGGAGTTACAGCAATCTAAAAAAAAAAAAAAAAATAAATAAATAAATAAATAAATAAAACTTACAGCCATTTTGAGAGGCCCGGAAATCATGTTTTCAACAAGCGTGCAGAATTTTTGAAAACTTAGAAGCATAGTTTAAAGTGTGAGTTATTTTCGTAGATAAACATAACATGCATTAGTTAAGCAGTTTGGCGTAAAAAAAATAGAATAGGCGCTTGACGCTGCAACGCCGTCCCTGCGCCAGTCGAGCTGATCCCAACTTCATGTTACCAATGTTACCTGAAGGCGTATATCTCTGGCAGGAGATGATTAGCCCACATGGATCATACATAGCCTACTGCCGATAAGATAACAGTACCTTGTGTCTCTACTAACTAATACATCGTGTAATCTTTCATCTGTGCCCCTTGCCTTGCAAGTACACGCACTGCACAGTAACAGAGAATATAGCGAGGTGTACCAGAGAGAATACACTGCAGTGTGTAGCCGTCCTCGCTGTAGACGACACTAAGGTTCATTATACTAGGTTAGAAACATCTAGGAAACATTTGTGTCGTTCATTGCATTTCTATGTCTACAGCACGGTCGTAGAAGAACAGGTCTGGACACTCGCCTGGAAACTTGACCCCTTGTTGTTTGGCTGCAGTTCAGCCGAGAATATTGTGTCTCATTGGCGCTGTAATCCGGGCGGTCCAGCTCAAACTCCGCCCACCTTCTTCCACTAAGATAAACAATTTATCAAAACGTATTTTTTTATCAATTTATGACAAACTTCCTTCGCTCACAATTTTAAATCATGACTCCAGAAATCTTTATTTACTTTATAATGTTAACAATGGAAGAAAGTGGGCGGAGTTTGAGTCCGAACGCCCGGATTACAGCGCCAAAAAGTACATTCTCGGTAACTTGACGAACTACAGCCAAACAACAAGGGGGTCAAGCAAAATACATTGTTAGATAGGTGAGTGTCCAGACCTGTTCTTCTACGACAGTACTTCCCAAACAAAATTATACGGTCGACGCTTAAAAATCTCATAGGTAAAAAACCATCCTTAGGAAGTGAAAAATTATACTTCCTTATTATTTTAAAGTCATAAATACGTCATGGGAATACTAAGCGAGGAAAACAGATAGTTTACGTTAGCAAACTTGAAACATAAAAATTAACTGTCTGTGTATGCGACAATTCGAAATGATAAGCCGAAATCTTAAATTAGGTAACATTGAAATTAATTTTGGATTGATACACAATTTTGTGGATGTGGTATACTGTTTAATTTCGAGTATTTTTAAGTTCCAGCGCATTAAAGTGGCAAATATGATTTTGAAACCATAAATTTTACTTTGCATAGGATAGTTTATGAGTATATATATATATATATATATATATATATATATATATATATGCCTATCACGTGTTATTTGCAGGTTATAAAAGTTTAATACTTCTACAATAATTGACAATATCAAGTTAAATTAAATAATATTTTATACAGTTTGCAAAGTATTGAAATACTTGCAGTGCCTCGTTTAAAAATGTGAAATCAGTGAACCGGTTTATAAGCTAGGCTAGACAGCCAACACTTGTCCTGTATGGTCGGAGGTTACAGAGGGTAATAGTATTGTCAGTAGAAGAGCTCAGCACACACAGAGAGACAGAGGTGGTATTTGAGCAGGTGTGGTGAGAGAGGGGGAGGGACAGAGGTGAATGACCTGTGACCGTTATAAGCTGTGCATGATCGCCCTACCTGGCCTGGCTGGCTGGCTTGTCTTCCAGCTGACATTCCTGTCCTGCCTGGCTGTGATTGGTTCACTATACCTAGCTCGCTGCTCTATCACCCGCCATGTGCTTGCTGTGTTTACATTCATCACACTACACCAGTACCTGTGTTACAGCCTCAGTTATTAGTTATGTCGGGTGAATGTAGCAGTCAGTCAGCTGTATGTATGTACGCCAGTAGAAGCACATTGTTCTGCAGCAGCAGGGAGGGAGAGGAGGGGTGACTAGCGCTCAAGGTCACCTCCCTACGACCTTCTGACGTCAGCAAGGGAGGCACACGTGACGTCACATCCCGCCTGCTTCTCGTACTCATCTCTTCTGTCTTTACGTCTCTATAATATACCTTGTATTGTCACCGACACTAACTACGTCATGTAATATACTTGTAAGGCTACATACTTGAATTACGTGGAACGGAACATATGAGCGGAAAACTTGACTGCACAAAGCGATTTCCTGTCCTCACAATAACCATACAACTAGAGATGTTTCCACACCAATAACAAGCATTCAATAGAGGCGTACCAAAATACGCTCTACCTCAGTGAAATGGGAATCCGCAATTAATTAGTAGATATCTGAAAAATTAGCTTTTTCTTTAAGGCGCAAGATATAATTGTAGCAACTATAGGTGTGCATCACGTTTACAATTGGTCGTTCATTGCCTCGACACTTCCCGGAAGTAGCTGAGCCAATAATACAACTGTAGTTGAATACAGGCCCATTGCACAGTGTCAGCGAGCAGCTAATAAACAACTACTAACACATTCAGTACACATATATTCTTGCACGTTAGCCTACACGTCACTGAACTCGCAATATTTCCCGGCCTATATTTATAACTAGGACCACTATTTTTGCCGCGAGAATATGTCTGCCCCACTCGAGCACATCTGCAGCTCTGCTCATGGTTACTGGCTGCATGTCTTTGTTCTTGTTTGACCGCACCAATCTGAGTAAAGAGTATTGTGACTCCGTACGTCTGTAATTAGCCAAAGCGAGGAAGAGTCAAATCATCCAATCACAGGAGATGTAGCAGAGCTGCACATGTGCACATGACGTATTGTGTGACAGGCCCATATGGTCGCCACCCCGATTTAGTATATTCAATAGTCATCAGTGTCAACCATCATAAATTAATGTGCAATAATAACTATGTCTTGCGACCATTCATTCTCCTCGTCATTGTATCACGATCACATTGCAATAGTTCTCATCGAAATACCATTACTACACCAAGTTTTATGTTAAAAATAAGAAA
>PNEQ01001966.1:7926-26423 GCA_003012365.1 Medauroidea extradentata | reverse complement strand
AAATCTCACCAAAGTCCCAGCATTATTTTCACAAGCAAAATACAGGAGTGACCGGTTACTGTGAAGCAATCACATTAGCCATTTGGCCGATGCAGGCCTTAAAAAGTACCAGTTTTGCCGATAATAGGTCAGGGAAAATTAACTGACATTAACTGGAAAACAGGGAAAAGTCAGGGAATTCCAAAACCGAATATCAGTGGACACCCTGTACAATACTTTCAGTTCAGGTGATATTCATAATTATTATTAAAATACAGTGAAAAATAGTTTGAACACACACATAAACATCAATGTAAATACTACCTACTACATATTAATAAGACGCGGGCGGTACCTGCGAGTTAATCTGTGAGACCATCAGCTGATCTCCGTCCCTCCCTCTCCCCACACGCAACTGTCTCGTCCTGGGTGGTCGCTTGGCACTCGCTGAATCATGGACCAGCTGTGACTGGCCGCACGTAGCAACAGCAGTTTCTTTGTTTACATCATCTAATTGCTACTCGTCTGTGGATTTTACATGTACATATCTTTTTATTAATTACGATGTTTAATTATTTATTCTAACTATTCACCCTTAATAATGTACGGTTTATAAGTTACATACACTAAGTATTTACGAAATGTTTACACAGAAATAGGTATGTATGTAACATGCAGAGTCAGCATTCAGAGTTTACCAAAGTAAGCCAATAGCTCATGTTTATTTACCGGCCTAATCACTTTCACTTATGTCGTACAAGTTGCTTGTGCCGGGAGTTTTCAAGCTGCTTGTGCTGGGTGTTGCATCATTTGCTTCAGTGCGCATACTTGTAGAGACTGGCAATTTCGTGAACATATCCATCAAACGTTGTTGTTTTAACTGTCTTGGCCTCTCATTTATTAACTGCTTCTGAAACATGTACAAGGACATGATTTGTTGCTCAGAGAAATAGTTTTGCTGCTGCAGACCAGTTATTAAGTGCTCTACGTGATAAAGACACTTATCTTGCATGATTTTTGTGGCTGGTTTTTCATAGTTATCATTGACACTGTCATCATCATCATCATCTTCCTTGTTTGTCACGCCTACGACAGACTCATTTATTTCGTGGTCAGTAAAGTTATGAACAACGGGGACGTGTCAACTTGAAGGAAGCCATTTCCTTAACATTTTCATAATGTAGGCCTAATTCATGAACTTTAGGGTTGGATATATTTTTGGCATACTGCAACAGCATGATCATTCTTGTTTGAAAGCCTTTGAAACCATAAATTTCACTTTCTTCGTTGTTGGTCACATCTGCAAATGCTAAGGTTGGCCGCAGTTAATGCCAAGCCTTGTCCAAAACTGAGTTGGGTATGCTGTCTCAAGCTCTAGCAGGTGCCCAAATTACATCTCATAGATTATATTCTTCCTTTATCTCGGCTACAGTATTTCCGTGATTTAAACTTTCGCAGAAGCACCAGCGTCTAGTTTTTTTTAAAATGTCAACTTTATCTTTGATAGACAACACAATCATTTTCCGTTTTTCACTTGAACCAGAAAACTCACATTTGTCATTTTTGAACTCAAATTTACATACGTGTGTGAGCAAGTTCCGCAGTTACTTCATCGTCCGATATCCGACTTTCCGACAGACTGCTTCATTATACCTACTCGTCTAGGGTAGGGCGGCTGGGAATTGCGATTACGTAACTGCATGGTCCTTATGGTTTAGAAGAGGATAGTCACAGCACACCAGCACTTTACTGCTCAGCTATCTGCCTGCCTGCATCACGTTGACCTCCGTGGCACAGTGGATTACGCGCTGGTTTTCTGGATGAAGGGTCCTGGGTTCGAGTCCCGGACAAGGCATGATTGGTTTTAGTAAGCAATTCCGATACAAAAATTTATACATGTGTTCATATATATGTCTCTAATAACCTCGGCTGCTAAGAGGGAAAATATAAATAAATTATTTTAATATAAAAAAAATTAATTTAAAAAAATTAAAATGGCTGGCAGATGCGTGCCGGATAACTGAAGTACCGGATAACTGAATGCCGGATAAGTGGTGGTGGAGTTTACTTCAACAACAGAAATTATGTTGAGGTTATTCCAGTCACACCGTATCCTACCATTCGAAGCTTACATGTGAACACATGTTGAACACCATCTTAGCACAACTGCCGAGCTCAAGACAACCAGTCGCGACTTACTGCTACTCGCGCCAGCAGCGCGACTGATTACAACGGGTGCTTCCACTTGAAGCTTGTGTCCGAATCACTTGGTGCTCACCACCAATTCCTGGCATTCACGTTCCGACCACTACTGGCGCTCGCACACTGCTGGTCACCATGGCAAAAGACATGGTCACTAAAAGTACGCATCTGCAGAGTGGATTAACAAGATCTAAACTATTGAAAACTAACAAATATACTTCAGAATCGTAAAGAAAGGGTTACAACTATTATATTTATGGATTTTACGATGGAATAACATGTAGTTTCAACACAAAACTGTTAACTGCATCATTGAGAAGTTCCATGATAGCTTTGTAAAGTGTGCGTTTTGTGGTTTGTAAACTATCAGATTACACAATTGGAGACTCCTTATGGGCATTCCAGAGGGGAAGAATCATAATTTTGTGTTTGTCTGAAACTGTGTTAGTTTTGTGTACATTATCGTCTTACAGAAATAATTCAGCAAAGCCAGTTTTGCCATAATAGAATTTTAAAGTCCAAATTTGCATGTTTTTGTTTCATAACCCCCCCCCCCCCAAAAAAAAAAAAACTAATGAACTTGATGAATCTAAATAATTCACAGTTAAAGTACATGTCACTGGTTAGGGCTTTTTTTGAAACAATATTTGTATTTTTAATGTTTTGCCACTTTTAGAAATTTATTTAAAATACTGCTAAAAAAAATATTTTGTGTTGGGATTTTATATATATCAAGTCCTAGCTTGTGACACATACTTTTACTGTGAATTATTTCATTTCATTTTTTAAGTTTGTTTTCGAGGAGTGTATGAACTAAAAATATGCAAATTTGGACTTTGAAATTCCATTATTGGAAAACATGCTGAGCTAGCATTTTTTTTGTAAAGAGATAATGTACTTCCAAGAAACGTCTACAAAACTAACTTTGTTTCAAACAAATTTAAAATTATAATTTTTAAATATTTTTTTCCCCTCTGGAACATTCTTAACATACTGTAAGACAGGAATGTTTATGAATTTTTAAATTTTCATTTATTCTCGACTATTTGCTAATGCCTTTTTGTCTCTTTTTCTTCTTATATTCGTTTGCCTATAAAGATGTTGTGAGGGGGTTTAATTCCTCATGTGAGTTGGCTTATTAACTTATTTTGTCTGCCAGGTTGACCAAGGTTGATATAACAGTTTTTTGTGAAGGCGGACTGTGAGAATTGGTGTTGGGATCTATTGGTGGGGGTGGGTTTGCGATAAATACTGTGTCCCAGTGATCTGCCAGGATTCTTTGTTAACATTATGTGTAGAAATGTAGTTTATCTTTCTTTAACTCCATGATATTGATGTTAGGAATTAAATTGTTGAGGTTGTCAAGGGATATCTTCTTCCTTGTTACTACAGATCCGAAATGTATCATTTACATACCTAAACCATCATATGGATTTGTATTGACTTGATTTGATAGTTTTCTCTTCAAAGTTGGTCATGAGGATTTTTGCTAGTAGTGACCCATTGGCATGCCCTCAACATGAAGATATAACTTTTTGTTGAGCTACTCCTTGTGGGAAATACTTAACAGGATCAACACCAAGCAAGCAGTTTCAGTCCTAGAGGGAGCAACAAATGGGCTGTGTAGAAAATTCAAACAAATGGGCAGTGTAGAAAATTCAAACAAATTTACAAACTAGTCAATACTTCCTAGCTTTGGTAACAACCTAGCAGTAATCAACTTCTCAGACAAGGAATCAGATTAAGATAGCACAACTCTGTTAGCTAAGGGTACAAATTTTGCCGTTACATTTAATAGTGCCCACAGAAGAATTGTGTGGAATTGAGACTGCTATCCTCCATCTTCCAACAGCAGCTGCTAAATAAATCTGCTCGAAAACTGTTAGGGCCCTACAGAAGACTAAAATTCCTACTAAAAACATCAGAAGGGAAAGCCTTTAAACATTTGGTACATCTGCTTTCTTAAGATCGACAAATCCATCACAACTGTTGTAATGAATGGAGAAGATTATGAATCAAAGATCTCTGCTCTACTTCCAGATCCATTCTACAAAGCCATTAGCTGCAGCCCTATCAGACAAGTAGAAACAAAGTGTCCTCACTCCCAGAAGAAACCAAGAAAGAACTTGTTGTTAAAGATAACAGAACTCTGGCCTTTTAGGGGCTACCGAATATTCACACACCATGGAACACCTCTTTGTCCGATTGTCAGTGCTATAGATGCACCAACACAACAATTAGCCAGGTACCTCAACAAAATTCAGGTTCCGATCTTACCAACTCCAAAGTCGCAAATTAAGAAATCTGCTCATTTTGTGGAAATACTGCAGCAATTCCATACAGATAAGCAAGGTCAACATACGCTCACTTTTTGGAAGAGTTCCAGTTTGATAAGCCATTCAAATACTGCAAGATCATCTTGGTCAAGACCCATCAAACTAGCAGACGCTCAAACTGGTAGAACACTGCGTCAATTATATCTTCTTTTGGCACAACAACAAATTATATCTCCTAGTTGAAAGTATGCTAATGGGCTCTCCCCTGTCGCTACTACTAGCCAACATCTTTGTGGCCAACTTTGTCAATAAAAACCCAAGTGTGTGTGGACAGTACATTTATGATTTTGTGCCGTTTCCCCCAGCACAAGGTACACAAGAACGGGATTGTTTTCCGAGCTAACCACTGGGTCACTGAAGTAAGCACCAACAAACTGTAGAGCTAACATGCGTGATTATTGAGAATGCTTACAAAACAAAGGAGCACAGCTCAAAGCATAACAAAATGGTGCAGGCACATAACAATCATTACAAACACAGTTATGTTACAGGTAGCAGGCCTGTTAAATCACTGTCAGGCAGTTGAGTTTAGGCTTAAGCTCTCCTGACATTCCATCAAACCGGCTGGAAACAAACTAAGCAAACTAATCAGGGCGACGTCATGTAGCTTACCGTAACTCCACAAGTTGAAATACCAAGTGCCCCAAAACAAAACCATAAGGAGAATTAAACACTTACCTAAAAACGAATAGACGCACGCTGGTCGGCGAAAAGCCGAGAGAGCTGAAGCAAGTAAGCGCTATGCACTGGCAGGCAAACAGAAGCGAAGTGGCGAGACAGAGTGAAAGCAGTACCAGTCACTGCTGGCCACTGGAGAGGAAGGGAAAGGGAAAATAGGAGAGGGGCCGGCTTACGGGAGGGGAGGACTCGAGCAAGCCCAACGACACCCAAAGAAGGCAGAAGGCAGGCATATTGCAGGGCTGATGTCACTTCAGTCCACTACTCTCACATGCACGCATAGGTCCATCACCATTATGCATAAACAGATGGCCCAGCCTAGAGTCCATCCAGGGTACTGCAAGGGCACTAGAAGCCCCAGTAAAATTTGGAGTTAGGGGGAGGAATAAACTTTAGCTATTCCTTGACCACCTCAACAGCTTACATACTAACATTGGCTTTATTGTGGAGTTAGAGGACGGCATTAGATAAAGAAGGGAAATTACCTTTTCTAGATGTTGTGGTGACAAATAATCCAATTTTTTTTTTTTAAATCAATGGAATTGCTCCTAAAAATTCTGTTGAATTAATGAAGGAAGGTTAATACAATTTTCAGTTTGTTTTGTATTGATTTTTACTGTATTTAAGATTTACAATGACTTTAGTCATTTGGTAAGTTGGCAACGTTGTCAGATTGTTTGTGTGTTAGACAAATGTGTATCTGGAACTGTAGTCCCTATCTCTGTTTGAAATCTCAAAAATTTGTAAACGTGTGCGGAGTTATGAAAATTTGGCAATTGGCGAACTCAATCTTCGACCGTGAGAATTTCTAGAGTATTGAAGTCGACTGGAATATGGTGGTTGTTTAGGTTAAGTAATGCAACACGTTTATTTATCCTGTTAGCTTGTTAAATGTTATCAGTTTTATTTTTGTTTTTGATACATAGTAATAAAATAAATTTGTATATTTTAATAAGGCAAAAAGATTTTAAGAACAATGAATTTTAAATTTGTAATGACGCGACATTAATTTTGCCAGAATTCATGTGTCTGTGAAATTGCAATAAATTTTCTTCACCAAACGCGAGAACTCAAACTATTATCATAATCCAGCATAAATTTTACCAGCTGGAAAAAAAAAAAGACTAGGGTAAAAATTTTGAGTCTTAATTCGGAAATGTAGAGGCAGAAAACAAAGGTATAGGTTATTCAGAGCTATAAGTTTTTTATCACTTGTGTTTGCATCTTCGAATTATTAATACAGACACTATTTTGTAAAATATGAAGCGAATAAATTTATCTCCCAGTTTTAAATTGTTAGGTGCGATGGAAAACATTCGAGGGTCAACATAACATAATTAATAGAATTTTTTTTATCAACGAATTGTCTGATTTTACTGTTGGAATAAATTATACCTATTTATTCAGGTTATTAATATTTGTTTAAAACTTCTATGTCCTCATTCCATTCAATTGTATTTAGTGACTTTTAGGTCTATACAACACACAGACTAGGTGTAACATTTGTGTACATTTTCAAACCATTCAACTAAAGTTACATATTTTCATAAATATTTATATTTAAATAAGGTACTTAGCCCAGCACACAATTGATACTGCAGCAGTAGATCTTGACATGTAAAACATTAGTAAAATTTATAACTAAATGACATGAAAAACAGCAATAAAATTAGTGAAAGAATCTCGTTAAAATGGATGAAATCTTAAAAATATTTTCACCGAAAATAGGTGTGTCTAATATCGTACACATGAAACATGAGTACAAAATACCCACTAATGTTTAATTGTTTTTACAGTATTGATGTGTCCAGTACGATTATTTTGTTTGACAAAATGGTTACGTGACTCATGTTTGGGGTGCAAATTTTATGTACTTTACAGTAGTTTAAAATCACAAAATATCATATTATACCAATTCGGACTCGGCCTGTAGTTTCATGGCCTGATAGAAAGACAGTTGCTTAATATTGGTAAATTATTATGTGACTCAGTTATGTAGGCCTATTTAATCATAGTGACAAATTTAAGCTGTTTATATTTCCAGTATTATAGCTAGTACGTGTTAGGATACATATACAGTATATATATACATAAAGAAATTGTTGCTATGTTGGTTTTAATCTTCAAAAAGCACAAAAAAAATAAAAAAATATGTAGTCACTTTTTGGTCACATTTTTTCCTTTATAGTCACTTAGTAGTCACTTTTCCAAGTTAGATGGTCACTATATTCACTATTTTAGAGGTATAACACCACTTTGAGGCCTGTGTACGTAAAATAACCACTAGTTGGGTTTTTGGGCTATAAGATAACAATTGCATGGCGTGTATGCCTTTTGTAAGAGTCAACATTATCCACAGCATGTGTACAATGTACTAGTTGTGTATTGATTTGTACATGTATGAGAAAACTTCACACCTCTATATCTCAAATTGCTGTTTTGAGCCATAGGCGCTTATTCTAGCTACTGCATCAATTATCTATTACTAAACATGGAGTGGACTTTAGTCAGTATCAGGCCATAGCCAACGTTAAAAACTACAGAACAAGAACATAAAGAAGTCACAGAAATAACAAAGCACTCTTAAAATATGAGCAGAGAAGATGGATATAAACTAAGTAAAAACTTTGCACCCATTCTTCAGAAACTTATGCAGAAAACAATCCATGCTGTAAATCCATCATTGGTCTGAACACCAGCCAATCAGGGGAGGTCAGCGGCGATTGGCTGTCAGAGGAGCCAATGGAGGCATGCCTTGCTCTCATTGGCTACCTGAAGCCTTGCTGTCATTGATTATTGAAATGTAGGTCATAACGTCAATTCCTGCAACCACTATGACCAGGTTCCAGCCCGAAAGCCAAGCTGGTATGATTCACTAGGCATCATTTTTAAGTGATAGTGTAAACCCAGACAAAAAAAGGAACATTTGTCCAAAGTGCCTACTTCTTGATGAATTTAAGATGGCAAGTGCTATACTCCCCATTTCAATTTGACATAATTCCTTGGTCATGCATGTACATACAGGCTGAGCAGATTACACAAATAAAATTTGTGGTTACTTGAAGATAATTTGCAGGTGTACAATGATAAATTGTGTTGTGTTTACTAAGTATCAGTGAATGGCAGAAGAACTTAATTGTGAGAGTTCTCACCATCTGCCTGGGAAGTTCTAGAGACACAGTATGTTTCACAGTGTGTGTAACTACATTGTTGGCAATTGTAACTGGAATATTCAGTTGTGAATAAAATATGACCTAGTGAACATAATTCAATGAGACATTTCTTGCTGAGTAGATATTTTTATTAGTGAACGTTTGAGCACTATCCAGTAATATAATTTGTTTTTAAGTAATAGTTAAAAATGCTTGTTAACCATCAGGGCTTGAAACCACAAAATCTACAAAGATTGAAAACCCATATTTTCATAATTATCAATATAAATAAACTCCAGAGATCTGTAATAACAGGATTTACAAAATACTAATATTTTGATTCTGAAATAATTAATCAGGGAACCTCTCATATAGAGGCTTACAGATGTCAAAATTATTTGAAGACTTCAATTACAAACGGGAGTCCTAAAATGGTAATTCTTATGAAGTTCATCTGTTCACTTATATTACACAGACACATGATAAAGTAGTGACTTATATGTTGTTTTACCTGCACATGCAGTAATGTAACATTTTCTCTCACTTTGGCTCTTACTTATGTTGTAGGACTTAGTATATTGTAAATTTTTAATATAAAGTCTAGTTTTTGTTATTTGTATAAAAAATGTTGAACATGCCATTGTTACCTCATCTTAAATAATGTAAAATATATTCTTAACTTTACTCGTATTATAAAAAGTCATTTACAAATTAAAACTTCCACGTCCCTTAAATTTGCAATACTATAAATTAATAGTACATACAATTAATATTTCATATGCTTGTGGTTTTACATTATACAACCAGTCAACAAAATTTGTAACAATACATTTTTTTGAAGTTTTTCACAGGTGTAGTAAATGTTCATTACAGGTTATATTACTTAAAAATTAAGAAGAAAAAAAGTGTTTAATATGTGTGTGTTTCCGTGCCTGTTTTTTTTTCTGCAAACATCTGCTTTCATTTTTCAGCATCATTTGTATAAAACCATGCTGTTTTTATACACAGATTGTGTTTACCACCTGTGTTGACCTGCCTTTGATAGAATTTTGTACAAGAAGCTAAGAAATTTTTACTTTATTTTTACATTATAAAACTTTGCTAGGTAATTATTATTGGGTGAATATTGTTTATGTTGTGTTTCAGGCCGTATTGCAGCTGGAGAAGGGAGATTCAACACAAACAGTGAAGTGATAATAAACACAGAGGTTAAATCAATTCCTGTGACGAAGAAAGGCGTATATTTTGCATTCCGAGATCAAGGGGCATGTATATCACTTTTGGCAATAAAGGTAATTGTTGTTAAACATCACATTGATTTCAGGAGTGACTGTAAGTAAATGTTGATTTTATCAATAAAAAAATTCATGAATGATGTAAGCAGTTCATTGTATGTATTTTAATAACTAATCGTATAAATAGTCTAAAACAAAGTACGTATGCAGCAACTAAACCTCTTGACATGCACCAAGTTATAAGTCTGCAACTTCAATTTGGTAATTTTTAAGGGTAACTTTACAACATTAGTAGAAATGCACAGTACAATAGTATTTTATTTCAGTGCATGTAAGATTACCAGACGTCCAGAAAATCCAGGACAAGTCCTACATTTTTAATCTTTGTCTGGGAGTTGGGGAGGAATATTCAAAGAATCAAAAGTGTTGTATATTTTGTAGTGCGTAGCGTGATGGTAGTTTCTAACACGGCCACTGTGCGCTGCAAGCACTTTCTAATGTTCCACTCACACAAACCATTAATACAGCAGCATTTGATTAATTAATTTATTGATTTATATATTTGTTTATTAACGGCCAAAATCAGCTAAAGGCTGGTTCACAATTGGTATGTGCTTGTACATTAATGCATTCATTTAATATTATAGTTACAAAATACATAACATTTTAGCCGGATTAAAATAAGGAATGAACCATTTATAAACTTACTAACAATTATAGTTGAACATAAATTTCTATGGTCTACTTAAGCTTGTTCACAAGAAGAAGGGATATATATTTTTCTCTGAATGAAAGAGAAGTAATTTTTAAATCTCTCAGTATGTCCCAAATTTTGCTTTCAAGGTAATTGCAAGAATGTTTGTAAACTGATTTATTATGTAGTGACAATTGAAGATAGTTTTTATTTCTTGTATTGTGAAAATGGATTGAAACGAAGTTTTTTAGCTTGTCTTTCATATCTATTATTTTCTTTACTTGAGTAGTGAAGTGGTATAACCTTCTATTTTCCATATTTATCCACATTAATGCAACATGTGCTTCTGTTGTATGATCTCCTTTTTTAAAATTGAAACAATATCTTAAACACGCATAGTGAACTTTCTGTGTACTGTATTGTTATATTTTGCTGTTATTTGTAGACAATCCTGTACAATAATTAAAAACCTGCAATACTAATGTCACACAGATACAGCTTGATGTCAGTTGTTAGTATATTTTTTAGTCTGTTGGAGAGCTTGAAGGCCGACTGAATATTTGTGGATATTTGTTTATAACAAAATAATTTTTTGTCAAAAATTACGCCTAACTTTTTAGAGAAATCTTTCTTGTGTATGTTTTCGCCATTTGGGGTCTTTAATTTTATATAAACTGTTATGCGAACTTGAAACTGTGTAGGCGCCTTTAGTCGGATTTCATTTCAGATAGTTTTTTCGCACAACTCTGATAAATGTTGCAGATCACAGTTTATTTTTATGATTTTCTGATCAATTTCTTCCAGACGACACAGTAATCATGATTGGGTATTGTCTGCATACTAGAAGCATTATGTTTTAAACACTATGTTACTGAAGTGACGTATAGAACAAAAACAATGACTGTCCACAAACTGATCCTTGTAGATTTCCATTTTGCACCGTCTTCCAGTCAGAATGCTGTAATTCACTGGCAGTGTTAACTTCTACTTTGTGTGCAGTTTTAAAATAGCTTTTGAACCATTGGCAAACACCATGCGACAACCCAGCTGCTGCTAATTTTACCAACAGTTCTCTGTTGATGATTTTGTCTAATGCTGACTGCTTGATGTAAACTGGTTTCTTGTCATTTAGATAGGTTGATAACTGTGCATGGACAATATTTTTTTAAATAATTTTAGACATTCCAGGTAAAATACTGATTAGGCCATAGATCTTAGAATTCTGTTGGGTTGCTAACTTTGCCTATTGGAATTACTTTATATTGCTTCTAGTTTGTGGGGAATGTGAATGAATGGAAAGAACCGTTAACTGTCTGTTATTACATAAATAGTAAACCCTTGTTTTATCGGACCACGGTTCAGTGGACTTCGTATTTAACGGACAAAATCTGCCAATACAAAATTATTCCACCAGCGGGTCTACTTGTCACATGAAGTACAAGACCTACCTGGTTATTGTGCTTTGGTGAGAGACATCAGGCACATGCAAGGATAGCTACGTACGACAGTAGGCAGAGCTATTTTTAGTCGCACATAGGGGTATGTGCCGTGTCCGGGCAAAAATGATTGTGTACCTGAATTTTTTTACGGAATTGTAAGATCAACAGCACAAGACCAACGTGGTTATTGTGCTTCGGTGAGTGACATCTGGCACACACACAGATAGCTGCGCAAGACTGTAAGCAGGGTTAGTTGCTCATTTGTGTTTAGACTTGTTCTGGCAAGAACGACTGTAGTGTCTACTTGAATTTTTTATGCAGTTTCTGTATGTGCGCGTTAAAGATTGTGCATTTTTTAAAAAATTAAATGGTATTTGCAACAGGACAGAAAAGAAAGATAGTAACTTTAACATTAAGCAAAAAAGTTGAACTTACAGAAAAGTTAAGGGGTATTGATCCCTACCACCTTAGATTTATCTGTTTCTTCTCGATAACTTCTGTTCCAGTCGATGTATCATAATTTTTGTCACGACAAGACATAGATACAAACTTAATCAATTTTCTGTAATTGCTGGAACCATAATATATTCATTATTTTGCAATGGGAAACAGCTGAGAAGGAAGAATTGCTTTATTTACGGGAGTGACTACAGAGGCCGGAACATTAACAGAAACAATGTCATATGGATTCCAAAAAGTGAATGAAAAAATAAACTATGCCTTGTCAGCATGAAAAAAGTAAAACAATGTGTCTATTCCCTGATTTATAAGAAAAACCGTAAAACCGATCTGACAGGGATCAATCCCTCTTAAAGGCCGGTGTTTCGGTAGCAAAGTTGTGTGCTGATTATGGTGTGAAGAAACAACTGTGTCGTCGGACATTTGTAAAGCAAAGGACAAGTTGAAGAGTTATGTGTTGAAATATGATGTTGAACCAAAATGTATAAAAGAAAGTGACACTGTTGGACCCAGGAAGTACATGAAACTTGCTACTGCATCTTTGCACAATGAGGCAGTGTTTAAGTGGTATGTTCAACAATGCTTGTGCTTGTGTGGTATAAATGTGAGAGGACGAGTAGAGATAAAATCTGCTGCGGACAAACTAGCGCAAGACATGCCCATACCTGACAACTTTTATGGATTGTCTGTAAAATGTATGGAAAGTACATACGTTTTACGGAGGACAAGAACATTTTATGGATTTCAGGATGTTTGACAATGTTGTGTGTACATTTCTGCAATTATTTACAAATTAATAGCGGACAAATATGTTTTACGTAAGCGTACCAACATGAGACATGTTTTATAGTTGTTTCTCTCTGCTATTGTGCATAAACATTAGTAAAATCAGCAGTTGGTCACAATGAACACTACAGGAACAAATAACAAAATTCTGTATATATTTTGTTCCCGATTTCTTATTGGCGTATTTAATAGTTAGCAGCCAATCTGTAGTTTTCTTGTATGGGCTGTTACAAGATGGCGATGTGGGTGTTGTTAGGAGTTTTTAAGTGACAAGTGTGTTGTTTCTTATCCAAGTCAGCGCTTTTTTATATTCATGGAAGCTGGATTTTTAACTTTGAAACTAAAAATATTTTTCCACTGTTGTAATGATCATTACGTATAACTACCATGTGATCCGACGAAATTTTGAAGTTGGAAAGATGCAATGCCCGCATGTTTATACTTGTCGTGAAATTGAAAGTAAAATTATTTTCTCTTATTGTGAAGCGTACGTACAATAATAATGTTTTATATGATATAAACAAACTGCTCATAATTACTACTAGCGTAATTTTTGTGCGGGGTTTATTGGTCATTTATGGAAGAAGGTATGAAGCACCTAGGTTTAACTGTAACTACTATTTGAAGTTACAGGCCTACGTGTAAATTGCAGAATTAAAACTGAATTTTTGTAAGTAAGCTTTGAAGGTGCTGTAACTAGAGCTGAATATTGCCTTACAGTATTTTATTACTCAAAACACAATCCTGTTTGGTATTGGGCTATTTCATGCCACATGGAATAAACAAAACTAGTTGAGATTTATATCAAACTTTGTGAATCTTGTTATAGTTGTAACCGTGCTTACAGGTTGTTTAAAGATGCAAGTGTACATTTTGAATTATAAAAGAATGATGGATTTTCAAAGTATTAAGTGAACAGGAAATTGTTCAAAGCATAACTTGGCAAATAATAGTTTTTACATATTTAGGTCAGGATAACTAGGCCTACTTTAAAAACAAATAAATGTAAAAAAATATTATATGTGTTATTGTGTATACAGTTTATAAGACATTGGGACTGATATGACTTGGCACTTCTGTATGTACACATTTTTTTCTGATGTGTTTATGATCTTAATATATATTCGTTAGTTTCTTGCAATATTTATGTCAGCTGTAAAAATATACGATTAAATTTTAAAATGTTCTAGTACTTTCATCAAGTGACTCGTGTGACAGGTTCTTTCATAGTTGGTTTTTTATTTTCCATTTTATGTATTTCTGTATTGAATAATAAACACATTGGTTTTAAGCATTTGTATAATCTGTACTGTTCTCCATGCTAACAACACAATATTTTGCTCACTGAAAAAAATCCCTCACAAATACTACTTTAAACGTATAACCTTCACAAAAATGTTGCTTTTACGCACCTAACCTAAATCCAAAGACAATAACATCATCTCAGATGTGAACAACATACGTGAAATGTCAGAGAAGACGATCAAAAATTGCAGGGTGCGTTCCTATATTCATTCTGCGTACTATCAAATGGAAGAAAAGTGGTGCTGTGTTACCATATTTACACTTCAAGTGGACGTGGAAGTGCTTTCAGCTGGCAAGCTTCAAAGCCAATTATAGAGTGTGAGTAGTTGGCAAGCTGCCAGGTGAATGTCTGATAACAGCGCTTTCGAAAGCCGTTAATAGATATGGCCCTCAGGCGCGTGCTTATCTTTCTACTCCCGCCAGTCATCACATACCTTCCCCCTCCCCACTTCCAGCGATTTTATAACAGCAAACATGCTGCTATGCCACGCGTATCACATTGCTATATATCTATCAGCTTGTTTTTATTTCCGTTTGCAGACTTTGGTACTTCTCCATTTACTGAACATTCTGATTTACCGAACCACACGTCCCCCCATTTAGTCCGGTAAAACGTGAGTTTACTGTATTTATATTGATATTGTCTACACTCATAGCTGCAGTTTTAATACAATTAAGACGTGTATATATCAGTATCATGCAAGCTATCGAAGTTAAATTCTGGAGAGTGTATTTGTGCATTTATGTTTATTACTTTACTGGGAGAAGGCATTTGATTCATTAGATTGCTGGAGGATATAAAGTAGTTATTTATTTTGTTTGGCTGTTTAAGTGTATCTGGGGTCTCTCTTATCTTCTCTCTCTTTAACAAGGAACTATTTCAAATTGTTCTTTAGTTTTTAGGTATCACAGTGATGTACATAAGCTAGATCATTGCAAAATTCTAGTTTCTCTTTGTAAATCTTACTTGTCATTCTGTTGCAAAGTTCCTTGTAAAGTACAAAATCGATTGGCGGTTTTTAAGCACAATATTTTTTCTGTACTCTTTCTCTTTCTTTCATTTTAATTTGTGTGGATGCTGTTATTCAGGGAAACTGTCTTTTTTATAGCTTTCTGTATGTTAAAGAAGCGTGCTTATTGAGTAACTTAACCAGGGGTTTGCTAAATAAAGAAACTTTTTCATTCAATGATTTTGCAGCCAAAACACCAGCCCATGATTTACTTTACAGGTCGTGAATAAATATACAGTACTACTGTCAAATCTTTTATAACTATGGTATTTGTTTTACTTTTTTTTTTTTTTGTATCAATTTAGAAAGTGTTATGAGACAAGTAAAATTGTGATCAGTAAACCAAAGAACATTTTGTTCACTGTGAAAATCACTATTTTAATTTTTAATTATATTTAAATCTATCACTGTTTTACTTGTCAAAGTGATTCATAGGTGATCAAACAAGATGTTTAAAGCCATATGCTGAAATTTTGTCACTAAGATATTTAATATCTGGCATAGATTTAAGAGTATTTACATTGAAGTCTCCTAAAGTGATAACATTGTCGTACACTGATACTAAATTTACCAGCAATGCTTGATATGTCCAGCTGCTTATAGGGTAGGGTGTTGTTTACATACAGGAAAACGTGTCCACCGGACTTTTATCTTTGCCTGTCTGACATAATGAGTTTGTAACCTGGTATGGTAACTAGCAAAGATGGCAAAGAAGGGCGTAATCATATTCCAGAAATAGCAAGTATGTTAATTTTGTTCACGTTTGTATCTTGGATATTATCTAGGCTTGTAATTAGTGGACTAATGTTGAAATTATACTTTTTAAGATCTCTAGCACTCAAACTGGATGGGAACATCAGGTCAGTTTCATCAGAGGCATCGTGATTTATTGATTGGTTTTTATCTGAAAGACTATATAAGGGTGGCACAGGACAGGGAGGGAGAACGCTTGTTTGTGAGGGATTGCCACAGAGAGGAGGGCTGGAATGACCAGGGAGAGGAAGCCTACACTTACTTACTATTCCATTTATTCCTCAGGGTTGACCAATATAAATTGTTACTAGGATCAGTAACTTTTCTTACAAAATGCAATATTGTACAAGTTATGTTACGTTCTACACAAAAAAAGTAAATTATGATGAATACAAAATTTAAAAATGAGGCAAGTCAGCATTCGTTTTCAATTTTCAAATCAAATGTTATTTGATTTAAATTACTAAATTAGATTACTTAAAAAAAAGTTGATTGTGTAAAGTTGTTCCCAAGTTTGAAGATTACATATAACCTAAAAAAAAAAAAGCTAGCAGTTTTAAATAAAATAGTTTTCTTCTAAAACTATTCAAGGTTTAATCTGGTCAAGGATGAATGAATTTGAAAGCATTTTTGTTTACCAATAACAAAATTCATGAACTTTCATTAGTTTGTGCTGATAAATATTTATATGTGTTTTGTTTTTTTATTAATTGATAAAATGTGCCTAGAGTTTAGGACGTCCTGTATTTTCATGAAATGTCCCACATTTTGGACCATGTGTGTCTTACATTATTTCAAAAGCATTTGATAACCCTACTTGCGCGGCTTGTTAACTTTTCAGTAATGTTTATATTGCTACGGAGAGAAATATGCTGAGAGGGAAAATAAACAGGTGGAACAAAACATTACTACGAAGGTGGATAGAATTATTTCGAAAACTGGTAAAGTAACTCAATATTATACGAAACCACATTTTGATCAATCATTCAGACTCACTCAGTTTCTGCAAGAGGTACACAAACAAGTTGGGGACTATGAAAGAAATTTTGTGTTCTCATTAAATGTATTCCTTACTTAAAAACCTACATAAATATAATTAGATACATTTAACTTAAACCTAATTTGGTTGTGATAAAGGTGCATTAAAGTTATAAAGACAAAGTGAATGTATGACCAACCATTTCAGTTTACAATAAATTATTTATGTAAATAGTTATTAATATAGTTTACATATGAATAAACCAAAATAATATTTTTTTAACATCTTGTAAATGTGCGTTTATCTTTATTTTCAGGAATAGTAGAATGTGCAATTCTAAATTGGGCCAGTGTGAATAGACGTAAGTTACTATAGAATCAGTTGGCAAATACGAGTGTTTACAGTTGATAAACCAAACAGATATAACAAGAAACTTGTCTTTTGTCATGACATGTTTGTAACCAAATTATACATGTTTCAATTAAAAATGAGGTGATGAGGATGGGGTGGAGAGGGAGGGACAACAATGAACATGTCATGCTGTGGATTAAAGACAGGTATGAGCTAAACTTGACGCCTTACCGAATGTGCTGCAATCAGAACTCTCAATACATTTTAGGAATGTCTGAGGTGAGGTTAGCCCACTTCAACTAGAGAATCTCGACCAAAGTGTGCTAAATGTGTGAATATAGTTCTAATTGAATTACGTATAAGAAGAAAACGTAAAACAATTGTAACTAATTAACATTTAAAGGGACACAAGTTTCTTGAACCATATAAATTATATTGTCAAATAATTATGGATATAGAATCTAAATCAAATAAGAATACTACCTACTAATTAACACACATAACAAATTTTTAAAATTATACACTTCTGCAGATGAAAAATTCAAGGTGATTATGTAATGTCGATCCATTTTTATAAGGTTCCCTCTATGCATTTAAATTGACTGTTCTTTTTATGCCACTAATAGCTGGCAAATAAATGTTTTAACTGTGGTATATAAGGTTACCATACCTGCCAAGTCTCCTGCTTTAGGTGGGAGACTCCCAACTTTTTGTATCTTCTCCTTTCCTGCTTTTGTTTCGTATCTCGTTCATTTTCTTTCAGAGGGAAGCAAGTGACAATGTCGCATTAGCAAACACTGTTAACATTATATGTTTGTTGTAATCGAATAATCTGGTACAACATCAGCTAAACTGCAATATAGTTTACCCCTTTCAATAATATTAAATTGTTCTTGTCCAGAAAAGTTGCTAACAGTAAACATAACAATTGAAGACCTCTGGTGTAAAAAGTGATAACCAACATATATGTAAATTTTGGCAAACAAGAATTTAATGTTTGAGAAATCAGTGAGAACAAATATTTAATGAAGCTACATTTATTTTATTTTTCTAAGAGCATTTAAACCTTAAACATAAATCTAGAAAACATAAACCTTAAAAAAATCTTCTTGCTTTATGTGTAGATTTTTTTTTCTCAT
>PNEQ01001964.1:21051-32644 GCA_003012365.1 Medauroidea extradentata | reverse complement strand
TTCTTATAGCTAGTGCTCACGAAACTCCCCGGGATTCTATTAGGCCTATGTTGACGCCGGTTACACCAATAAATTATACTCTTAGGTTTCCTTAAGTCTTAAATCCTTACGTTATGTTTAAGCCAGAAGAACTACAAAGTCGTACAGCAAGAAATTTGGAAAAATAAACAGGGTGGGTAGGCCAAGTACCTTACAATATAAAATTGTTAATGCAATCAAATTTTATTTATGGTTTGTTAGTACTCGCAAAAATAAAGCCACGTGATGGAAGCAACTTACGCACAATTTAAATTTGACTAGCATGTTTGTGTATAAATGCTACGTGGTGCAGCATACCATTTTTAGTGTGTACAGAAGATACTTGTATACATATTTGAACATACTGAAATTGTTAGTATACAAAAGTACAAAATGGTTTTTTAGCATGGGCCTTCGCACTATGCTGCTAGTTTAATGCGCTTAAGCACCATATCTAGGAACATAATTTTGTGGTAATTCATGGTCAAACCAAGTAACATAAAAAATGATGCCAAAATGCAAATTTGTATGAAATTTGTCCTAGTGTACAGGACATGAATACTGGTTTTAGGAACTTGTAATTAGATGCTTAACCAAGGAAAAGTGATGTACATACAAAGAGGACAGAGGGAGAAGTACGTGACATACAAAAAGTCTGACAAAACAGTAATAAAAACATTTATCAACAGTATTACACAGGAAGGGTAAAAACAATAACAAAACTGGTCAAACCAAGGATTCCTACCTGTTTTGCTGTTGTTTTTATCTCTTTATTTTATTATTGTGTATAATGTTTTTATTATGTCTCTTATATATTCCTACCTCTGTCCTCTTTGTAAATATGTTTTTTAGGAATGTAGTTCTGTTAAAAATTAGCAGGTTCAGCACTTTAGTAATGTGGCTGCCATGTTGATTACTTTTGGTTTGAATTTGTCGTGTGTGTACTGGCAGCAAATTTTTTCTTACCCTATGATTGGCAGAATTTCTCAGTAACCATTATTTTCTGTGGTTTGCAGGTAGCATACAGTAAGAGTCTAGATTATGGTTGTTTACAATGTATATATGTCTTAAGAAAGTAGTTGTAAGCGACAGAGCAATGCTGATGTCAGTAACACGTAGCACCTGCTGATACATACATGCCGCACAGTACCGTAGCGCAGGCTTATGGTGTACAGTTTTAGTAGCAGCTTGTATTGGCAGGTGTTGAGTGTTATTATGGCATTACTTAACAACCTGGCGTTGCACATATGTACTGTGACGTGCACTGGCACGCAGCTCATTGGTTTGGTTTATATAATATGGTATTTCAATTTTTTTTATAGAATACTTAACTGATAATTTTTGTGTAACTAATTAATTATTCCAAGTTTATTGAATGTGAGGCGTGTCAAGGATTTATACTGTTGTATCCAACATAGTAATTGGGGATATTAGTTAAGAAATTAAAATTAGAATTTTTATAAATATTTAAATTTATCTGCTAATGAAAGTTTCGAAGCAGTCATTTTCACGGTTCAATTTTATTTGTTTTATATAGTGTTCGTACTCATTTGAAAGAGAATTAGGTTTTAAACGTCTTTTCAAAATAATTTTGCCTTGTATTTTGCTTTGTTTATGATTTTTTAAATTTCACTTCTGCGATAAGCTTGCCTCAATCTTGGATGTGGTTCATCTGGCAGGTGAAAGTTCAGGTTGCAAGGAGGCACGTAGAGGGGCATGCAGCCTGGTTAGCAAGCCCTTGTTTGTCGCATCGTGGGTGGTAGTGCCGTGTGAAATGGAGCACTGGCGTGGTATTGCGCCGCGGACCTATTTGTCCATACAGCGGCAGAATGTGTCTCCAATTAACGTATTATTGTGTTTTATCTGTTTCTTGTGATACAAAACTGCTGAAAACATTTATTGTTAATTATATTGGGTTGACGTTCAACACCTGAAAACCTTTTAGTACAAGTTTGTAAGTGACTTGGATCCCAATGTATTAGTCCACCAAACTTGTACGTAACGTGGCATGTTCGTCCCGAGAGTAGTAGTCAGAGCTAGTTCACGGGCTTGTACAAATGGTCGGATGAGAGATTAGTCTAAATGCAATGGATGGGGCGAGAGGTTACAAGATGCACTGGTGAGGAAGACTGCGGACTTAATGGCATAGTAGGAGGGCCTCATTATAAGTCCCGTTAGTTTTTCTGTTATATTTAATATTAACACGGGTTAGCGTAATACGTGTGTTTGTAGCTTCTTTCCAGTCGACCATATGAAATTGTGATTACCGCTATATTCACATGCGAACAAGTCTGAACTTCAGTTTTTTGTATGGAAAAATGAGTTGTTAATATTCAATGTTCAAATTTACCGGCCGGAATTAATAGTTTGGAAAGAACCCTGGACTGAGAACAGGAAGTCGTTGACTAGATAAAATAGTTTATAGACTCTACGTTCCCCATTTATTGCCAAACTCTCTCTATGCCTGCACCATTTTGCAGACGTTCATGTATTGTGTAATTAAAATTTTGTGCTGACCTTTATTGTTGTGTAATATTGTACGTGTTACATGAGCAATACATTGACAGATCAACTTCTGGGTTGTGTGTTGGTATGTACATGCATGTGTTGAAATGCAGGAGGACCCAGTTCCTGATTCAAACTCTGCGGATGACAAGTGTGATGAGGACGAAGATGACGAAGATGAGGAGGCAGTTGACATGGAAGAGTTTGAAGAGAAAGGATTACTGGACGAGGAAGACAATGTAAGTGTCTGCAACATGTGTATGCTGTCATATGCTATTGTTGACCATGATGCTGTGTGCTGCCTTTTATTTTTAGGTCATTTCCAATTATATATAAAAGGATTGAGATTTCATCCCTTTTTATTTATGTTGAAAGTTTACAGTTAAGCTGTTTTTTTGCCACATTTTCCCATGATTAATAACCTGAGATGGCGTCTTTAAGTTCTTGAAAAAGTTTGCACAAGTCTACAAATTTTAAAAAGCAAGGACGATATTGCCCCTGATGCTCTTCCAGTCTACTGTGCTGGCAGAAAAGAAATTTCAAAAGATTAATTAAAATTTTGAATTTGAAAGTCTAAAATGATGTATAAAATGCTACGACTTGCACTTCCCGTGCAGGTTAAATTGAGCAAGTTTTCAAATCATTATTTGTACGAGTAATTGCATGACTTGCCTTGACAACTGCTTGGCTTATACTGGGGGGACCAGGTGATACCCTAAACTTTTCTTGCTGGTTGGCAGTCGCCTATAATTAAGTTGACTTGCTGCAATTTTATATTAACAGTAATTATACTATCTGTATTAATTTACTACTGCAATGCTGCATATAGCATATGACTGTCTCAGCATTGCAGCTGTGAGATGTCTCTGACCTACACTCTCAATAGACTTTATTAAACTTGTGGGAAAAAAGACAAAACTTCAAGTTTTTTAGTTTGATGTGTTCTGGGGTGATCCTATGTCCCAAGTTTGGATGTTTGTGTGATCTGCATGAAACCTTTCTATGGGAAACAAATTTTATTAAAACGTACGGGAGTTTGTGGCAGAAGTCTCCAAATTGGATGTGTGTCTCACATTGGTTTAACTAAAGAAGATTATAAGTGTTCTATTTGTGATTCTACAGACATGTTGCTAGGATTTTCCCTAGCCAAGTAAACTCAAGAAAATAGTAAAATACAGTAAAATATATAAAATAATTCTAGAAGTGTCTCTGAAAAATACCAAGTCAACTAAAGATACAACCAAAACAGCTGCTAATTCAGGTGAGAGTAAGATAACAAGTGAAACAATGAGTGAAAATGTTCAGTCAATGATTAAGGTTCTCTGCAATAAAGTTGATATCTTATCCAATCAAGTACAATATCTGAAAGAAGAAAACAATAATTTGATGAAAACACTTATTGAAAGTACTTTAGCTGTAAGACCAGATACAAATATATGCCCTAGGTGCAAAGAATGTGAACAAAACATAAATTCAGCACTGTTATATATTAGTGTTGTCACCACAGGATGTACAATAATTTAAAGCCATCTACTGAGAAACCTCATGTACCACGTGTAAACAAGCCCAGTCCACCACGTGGTCCAGTCAGGTCCGACCCAACCTGCTGAAAACTGCTGACGCTGATGGCTTTGTCTCTGTCAGCAGGAAGGATAAAACCTTCGCAGAGTTGACTACAACAAATCTGCAGCGAAGAAGAAAGCTGTGCAGCTGGGAGTTACAACCAACACCCATGTATAAACTGTTGGGAAGGTATCCAAGCCAAGGACAGAGGCTATTTTTGTCACTCATTTTGACCCTGAAGTCCAGGAAAGGAAATTTAAAAATATATAAATAATGAGATAGAAGTAAAAAAAACCTCACTGTAGTAAAACTGAAAACTAAATTTATGTTATGATTGTATGTTTATTAAAGTCTTTTGGCCTTCTGGTTGTTTAATCTGCCCATTTTATGTTAGACTGCACGAAGACCAAAAACTTAATTACAAATCACCAGATGATCTAGTAAATAACTAACAGGGGGCATCTGGAGGTGCTTGCTAAGTTGTCCCAATATGGATGAGGTTCATCTTTATTATCAAAGTGTTGGGGGGTCTACGTACCAAATCCAATAAATTATTTGAAAATATTACAGTTAACTGACTACCCCTTAATCTGCTTAACTGAAATAACCAATATATTTTAATGTAAATTTAATGGCCTTACCCAAAGTACACAAAATATTATAAATAAGAATATTCCTACGAATATGCAATACTTATCCAATATGATTCTCTAAAGAACTTATAAAACTTATGAAGGGAAAAAAACTATTCAAAAAATTTTAAAAATGTAAATAATACACACGTTAACATCATTTTATTTTCCAATCAAAGAAAATTAGTTAACTTGGAAAAAAACCTGGAAATTTTTGGAAATGCATTAAAATAATGAAATATTGTTACCGTAAAAACATCAGCCTGTGAATAGTTACTAGATATTCACCCCACTTGTTCAATATCGTCAGCTAATAATGGATTGTTTAGTTGTCCGCTTGTTTAGTGTTTGTTCGTCTGTCTACTGCGGGGGTAGGCAACCTGGAAACTCTGGTGATCTACTAGTAAGCTCTCGCTAATTGAAAAGATATACTGTTCCCTTGTAATGTATATCTCATGTTCATACAAGATACATTCTGTTTTTGTTTTATTTCTAACGATTGTAAATAGCCTACTAATTTTTTATAGTTACATAAATATATAATTAAAAAATAACTGATTGAAAATCGGTCTGTTGGTTTAAGTTGAAACACTGAAAATTTCAGTAACACTGATAAGTCTCTCCTCTTAGTGCGAAACTTGGCAGGAACTTTCTTTGATAATGACCTTGATGTTTGGAGAGTAGCTAGTTACACAGAGTCGAATGCATAATTCCAAATGTTCATCAGTTAGCCTTGTTTGGTATTTATTTTTTATGAAGTTCATGTTTGAAAATGAAGACTCGCATAGGTACGTTGAAGCAAACAAGGCTCTAATTCGAAGTGCAACATCAGTCAGCACTTGATATTTCTCTTGAGGAATGACTTGCCAACATGTATTTGGTTCAGCAACACTTTTCACACTCAAGTCATTTCTCAAAGAAATGATTTCAAGTTCTGCAGCTGTTCTATTTGTGTTAAACGTCGTCTCCATGGTCGAGGTCAAATACTCAATATTCAGGTTGGCCCATGGAAAAGACACAAACTGACATATCATAGACATTTTCTTGAAATCTGAAAATCTACAATCAAAATCATTTTACAAAAGATACATTAGTTTTATATGTTCTTCTTTTTTTTACGGTACCTATTTCCAGTTTTTCTACTTGTGCTTTCAGTGTAGGAAAGTGCCTTAGATCTCCTCCTCTTAGATTTTTCTCCCAAAAACTAAGTTTTTCAATGAAAGAGTCTACTTTAGATATCATTTCAACCATTTCCTTATCTTTCCCTTGAAGTTTAATGTTCAAATCATTTAGTTTTTCTGTAAGATCAACTAGGAAAGCCAAATTATGAAGCCACTTTGAATCTTCAAGATAATTTACCAAGGAGTTATCCTGGTCCTTCAAAAATGCTGTAACTGCAGGTAACAATTGAATGAACCGCTGAAGAACTTTGCCCTTACTCAGCCAACGCACTTCACAATGCAGAAGTAGCTCTCCATACTGCAACTGTAATTCATCCAGCAAATCCTTGAAGAGTCGTCTTTGGAGAGGATGGGCTCGTATTTTGTTGATTACCTGCACTACCACTCTCATGGTTTCATTCGTGTTCAAAAATTTTCCGCACAGAGATTGCTGATGTATGATGCAGTGATATGACAAAAATTTCGGAAACTTTTCATCTCTACGGCACTGAGCTAAGAAGCCATTATTTGAACCAACAAGAGCAGGTGCTCCATCAGTGGTAATGCTCACAAGCTTGTGAATTGGAATTTTGTCAGAAATAAGAAACTGTTTCATTGCAAAAAAATATCTTCACCTCTAGTATGGCCTTTCAAATTAATCAGTTTCAACAATTCTTTTTTGACTGAGAAGTCACTGAACACAAGTCTTGCAAATATTGGTAACTGAGCAACACCAGTTGCATCATTCGACTCATCCAATTGGAGAGAGAAGTAACAGCACACATCCAAATCTTTATTTAATTGAGCTATGACATCATTTGACATATTTTCAACTCTTCTTGTGACAGTTCTTGCTGAAAGTTGCAGGGACTGAATAGCAGCCATTATTTCAGTTTTGTTTTTTAAATTTTCAAACAGATCATAGCCTGCTTCAAGAAATTCCCCTTTAAAAAATTCCCCATCTTCAAATGGCTTCTTATGTTTTACTAATACGTTGGAAATGCGATAAGAAGCACTTGTAGCTGCTGTGCCCTTATTTGTCACTTTTGTAAACATATGTTGTTGTAAAGACAACATATTTTTTATTTTTATTTTTTTATTTTCTCTCACCTCAGTTCTGAGTTTGGTAGAAACTCTTTATTTATGTTCGCATGTACTGTCTCAAAATGTCTTTGAACATTGCTCTTTTTTACTAAGGCAATATTTGCTTTGCACAATAAACACACACATTTTCCATTTGTTTCAGTGACGAAAAAGTCATGCTCCCATTCCACATGAAAATTGTAAGTCTTCTGTTTCTTTGGAGCACTCATTAGAAGTGATTATTTTATCACAATGCCTTTATATAATTACGAAAAAACTTAAAACATAATAACATACGTTGTTGCAAGGCCAACAAATGTCATATAAACGTCAGAAAACAATATATATGCGCCGGTGTGGACAGCTGAAAGCTTAAGTTTGAGGTTATATCAACCTGACAGTTTTATCAGAACTGACAATTAGAATTGCACACACACTGAAGCAAAATTACACAAAAATACACACACCTTTACCACCACAAATATACAATATTAGTCGTCAAATAAAAATGCCTTCCTGAGATGAGAATTATTTTCAAATCACTCTATGTTGTTAAGTTTAAATGAAAATTGCAGAATGAAAATGGCGATCTAATAATGATAGTTATTGAATGTTGAAAATTTCACTTTGAATATCACAAATACAGCATAATATATAGATACAAGAGAAATATCTAAATAATAATATCTTTGGATTTGGAGATGAACGAGATAAACAGACTAACAGAAATATTCTTCTACTGGGGGAGACTTCTCAAATACACAAAAATTATACAAAGGCATCACTACATAAAAATTACACACACCTCCTGCCAGAATTACTCACATTTTGTGTAATTACACACATTTTGAAAATGCTGACCATTACAATTTTACAAACAAAAACATCTCGTGAATAATACATGTTGTTTTTCCGTTCTTCCTTTTAATCAATGCAGGTTGGCCAATATATTTCCACTCACAAAAATTTTCTAAGCACGTTGCATATAAAAAAATATCATGATATGAAAGTAATTTTATTACTTCCAAGATACAATTCGTAAACTTCGCATTAAATAGATTTTTTACTAGCATAATTTCTTAATGTTAGCACGCATAGCAAACGATTTAATGTAGCCGCACGTCTGTGACATTGGTTAACATTGCTGAGGATCAAGATGGCTACACTTCTGAACTGAGTTCCGTGTTTGTTAATTGTTTGGAGGAACGTAACAAAGATTGTTACGTAAAATAACTCAAAAGTTTTATTATGCGGACAGCAACTGCTTTATACCCATTACGTTTTATGGATGATTTGTATCTTTCGTGAACAATGTGTTTTTCAACTGTTGACTAACTGAGGTTTGGCCTATTCTAGTATGCTATTTCTTTTGAGCCTTGCGGTGTTTCGTAATGGGTCGAAAAATTCATAGATTTTCAAAAACGCTCACGATCTACTAAATATATTGTGATCTACCTGTCGATCGCCATCGACACGTTGCCGATCCCTGGTCTACTGTCTTATCCCTGTGTAGTAGTTTGTCTGTTACTGTAGTGTGTTGTTCTTGTTTCGTGTATTGTATGTGTGATTGTTATTTATACAGTGTTTCTCTACTATGGCCTTAAAGCCATCGGAGGGCACTATAAATGTAAAAATTAATAAAGATCTTTATTTAATATATCACAGACAACATTTTTGTGAAAATATTATATCATAAATTTTTATTGTTTTTGGGTAACATTGTACATTGAGTATTAAATTGTAGAAAATGATTGCTTGTCAAATGTTGATAAAGTAGTTGAGTGATACTGTATAAAATGTCACTGATCAGAAACTATTTCACGTAGCACAGTGCAGTTTTCTTTAAAATTACATCTTATGTTCTGAGCAGTTTTCAAGGTACAGTACAAGTTTTTAATATAATGTTGGCAGTCAGAATTTTGTTTTCCAGAAAATTGTTGCACACATGGTGTCAAATAGAATTTTTCCTAACTGAAAATTTTTATATTGAGTGTTATACTGGAAACAGTCGTGAAATTTTAAATATTTGGAATCATGGAGCCCCTTGTTGGGCAGTGGCTAGTGTACTCGTAACCTGCCAGGCTATTTCCAGCAGGGTTGGACCTCAATTTTTCACATGGCTGGAGGGTTTTGTTAAGACACTTCCATTTTCACGATAGGGCTTCATTTAATGTCATCCTTCAGGGTTCTGCAGATGCCCAGTCTGAGGTCAGATCTCGGGCTGTGAGGCTCTGCTCTAGAGTACCTCCACACACAATTACTAACACCATCCTAGCTTCTTCTCTATGGTGTAATATATAGAAGAATCTTTATTACCTATTGTAATATTTTGTGCTGTAGTTTTTGTAATTACAGTGTGACGTTTGTTTACACTTCTCAGTGGGACACTGTGAAAAAAGTGTAAATAGCAGGAAAATGTAAATTATGACAAATCTATAAAAACGCATTCTACTTACCTTAATATGTACTTTTGTCTTCATGTTATTTAACAAATCTCTTCTATAGGTAAAATCAAACTAAAATCAAAATGATGGTATGCATGCAAGCAGTGCATTCACCATTATAATATTTTGTCATGTACAATTTGGTACTGTATAAATTACCAATACTGGAATTAAAATACTGTTATTGAGAAGGTACATGACACAGACATTTACTAAAGCACTTGAGGAGAACATCTTTAAAATGTTCAAGATCTTTCTTTCTATTGTTTGGTTTACATTGTTCAGCATTTTAAAATTTATTACAATACTATCACAAATTAGGCACGTAATAGCATTTGGGCAGGATTGGAAAGTTCTTTACTCAGATCAACATAATGTTTCCACGAACTCGTCACACTTCATGATTTTAAATTTTTGTTATGTAAGAAATGTTTTCAGCAATTTTTTTTCCTTTATGTTACCTTTATATACCAATTTGAGCACACTGCACTGTCATGGAAATTATTTACAACATAACCTTTTCAAACGTGTTTTGCAAATTTTTGGTTAAGGTTACCATAATTTGTGATTCAAAGACAAACGAATGCATGTCAAGAGTTCAATGTTGCCAACATGAATACAGCAGTTGATAGTGTTGAATATGATTGATAGCGTTAGCAGTGGCAATTCCTTTGCCACCATCTTGGATTTATTGTGGCGTGAGCGTAAGCGTTAAACACAATCATGGTCATTCTTCTATGGTTTTTGTATGTGATCATTAACTTGGGTGTGGGTTGTTTATTCTCTGTTCTATTTCCAAGTAAGTTTAGAGGTCATTTCTTCATAATCTGTGACTGTGACATCTTATGTTTATATGTATTATCATTTGATGGCATAAAACGTAAACAGCAAGAAAAACAAGAATTTGTTGACGTGATAGGCGGAAAATTTAACATTATACTAAACGGCAGTCAAACAAGATTTGCTGAAGAAAAAATGCAAATAAAGGGAAAAATTGATGAGAATGTAAGTACGATGTTTCACTGTATGTTTCTAGTACCATGAGAACTATCCCCAAACTAGCATCGCTGTAGGTCAAGAGAGTTCACAACTACATGGTCCACCCTCTTTGAGGACCAGAAGACAAATAAATCAACACAGAAGCTTTTGTACTTGCATGAATCTCTCTTTCTTTTGCTTGAAGTACTAGCGGGATATGTATTAATTATACAAACAAGTTTGAAACAAGTTTTCTCGTATATGATTTCTCTGACTACATGAATAGCCTTAAATCTTATGCCAATATCTGGTGTTTTTCCTTCTTGCAGACAGTGAATAACTCTGTTAATAATGCAGAGCGTGATTCTGAATTGAACTCGTCATCGTGTGGGGAGATTATCCGCACTCGTACGTACGACCTGCACATCACGTACGACAAGTACTACCAGACTCCGCGGCTGTGGCTCTGCGGATACGATGAGGTTAGTAAATGCAAGTGTGGGCGGTCAGCTGACCTTGCAGGAAGTGTTTGTTCTGTGTGTTGGAGATAGGACTGCTTACGAAAAGCACTTATCTACATTGCACTGTTGCCTGAGTCTAAAGGCAGCAATTGAATGAACAATATGGTTTGACACTGACACATACTGATACGTCAAGTCAGTGGGATCGCCAGGATTTTAGTTTGGGGAGGAGGCCAAGAATCACCCATACCCCCTATTGAAGCGGGGGGTTCGGGGATCCTCCCCCGGAAAAATTTGAATTGCATAATGAGATTATTTTAGCAGTTTCCTAGTAGAAATTAATATAAAAAACCTAACACAGTCATGTCATGTTTTCCATTGATTTTTTTAAAAGTTACTTTTTATACTGTGATCAGTAATTTTTAAAACTATCTTAAATTGCCTTAAAACTATCTTAAATTGCCTCTTACAAGATTTATTAAAAACATATTTTTTTATAACTATTGTAATGCGTCTTTATGCACTCCTACTTATTTTACGATTATTGTTTTTTTTTTTTTGTTTGCTGCCGGATAGCCCAGTAGAGTGTCATTAGCTACTTGAACTCTCTAGGTTAATTAAGAATGGTTGTGAAAGCACAAGTCACTTTGTTTTAGTTCCACGGGTCGGTTTATTGCCGTTTGTTTATCACAACAGATCTTTAGATATACAGCACCTTCGTACATTTGGCTTGCAACCTGCGTGCTGAC
>PNEQ01001964.1:0-20051 GCA_003012365.1 Medauroidea extradentata | reverse complement strand
AATGCTTCAGGGAGTGAACAGTGTGCACAAAGATGTTGCCAGTGTGTCCAAGGAGGTTCAGACTATACAAAAAAGTATTGACAAGAACAAGTCTAGATTTATCAGACTTTTTTTCAAAACAGCCAAAAAAGTAGACTTAATATATATTACTTGTGCACTCTCACTATGTAACTTAATGATTCTTGATTTGGTTGTGTTCAGTCACCTGTTGTGACTGAGTTGCAAATTTTTATTGTTCACTTTTATGATGCAATAGTCTTATTTAGTGCTGAATTTCATATCTACAGTATGTGCTGTGTGTATTGCAGATTTTCTTATGAAGTGTCTTAGTTGTAAATTAATTGACTGCAGTATCATGTTTACTTAATTTTAATAGATTTCTGTTTTAGTAGTCCTACTTTGGTGAAGAACTATGTGTTTTTTGAGTAATGAAAGTTTGATTACTTAAATATTTGCAATTTTTTTTATAATCAAATTTTAGAAAAAAATCACTTTTAGTCACTATATTGTTATTCAAAGTCACTATTATCACTTTTTTTGGGCTTATGATATGCTAACAGGCCTGCAGACGAGTTCGGATACCAAAACGGAGGTCGCGGTGCAGGGTGCGCGCCCGCCATTTTGGTAGAGTGGGGGGAGTTCTTTGTTGGCTGGCAGCGTGGTCGCACGAGTTTCTCTCGCGGGCTTTCTTGTGATTTCGATCGGCGGCGAGTAGAGGTTTCCTTCACCGGAGTAACACGTGTTTTGGTAACCACGAATAAAAGGACATATCGTAGTGGACAAAGAGGGGGAGCAAGCGGCAAACGAGCGGTGCATGAACAGACCGTGAAAGCTTCCTTCTAGCTTATGCATTTTAAAATGTAAAATCTGTGGGTAACGAGTGATGGGCGATGTTGGGCGACCCAGTAGCGGCTGAGGATGGCTTTTGCCTTTTTCTAGTTTTGTTTTCCTTTTGTTAGCCCGTGCGTATCCTTTCCTCCACGATTTATTGGTGTAGTTGGTGTATGACTTGTATTGATCTATATGACGTCAGGACAAAGTGTAACTGCATGCCGCAAGTACAGTAATAAATGATGACACCATCTAGCAGAGATCATGACTCTTTCTTTATATGAAGCAACTCTCCACCCATCTCTCGAACCCGCCGCAACCCATGAGATTAGAGCCTACTGCTTACAGCCGGAGCATTTGTAATAGTTGTCAGTTGGACTTCTGTGGCAAAGTAATTGGTTACCACGTATCACATGCAAGGTACCACCACAATAACCCTTTATATTACAGAAGTTTATTAAAGTTCTGGTCTTAAAGCAGCAATCAGTACTGTATTATTGTTCACTGAACATGTTATCCTGTTGCTTAAAGAGGCGAGCTGGGATATCGGTGCACTACTGGCAATACTGTAGAAAGGATTGTCAGGTTCAACACAACATGTTTTGTGTGTTCCAAATTAAGTTTATTTATTTAACTAATTAATTGTAGCGCAGTTATGCTCAGAAGGTCGTCAAATAATGGCATCTACTGGCTTCAAAACACTCGGTTACTTGACTTGGTACAATTTAGGCCCGGTTTCTCAATGTCTGATTTTCTTCTGATTATTTTCTGATTAAAATTTAACCAATGGTTAGCAACAATATCTGTTTCTAATGTACTGATTAAGATTAATCAATGGGTTAGAAGTCGGTAACCATTGGTTATCTTAATCATAACAAGAGGTATTGATTACAGAGTTAAACAGGACTTTTAAAACAAACAAGATTATAAACACTGACAATTTTTTAGGTTATGATGACAGATGATTTAAATTTCTTGTTTGAAGATGATGATGATGATGATGAAGAAATGGTACATTTCATAAACAGGCCAAGACTTATTCGTGAACGCCCAAGTCACATGTAAATAGATGACTATTAATTTGTTACGCAATTGCGGCTGAGTAAAAATACTCTCCTAGCACTACTAGAAAAAATTGTACAGCTGGAGATGACCACAGACAGGTGTGTACTTATTTATTGCATGTTTTGTTTACATCCCATAAATTTTTGTACGTTCTGGTAAGTTACATTCTTTTGTAGGTTATGTGAAAACATTTGATGGTTATGACACATGCCTTTGATGTCTCTATACTTCCATACATTATTTTGTATGATTGGTTGGAAACCTATGTTAGATGTACGTAATAGTATGTATCTTGGGTAATGGTAATAAAAAATATATTTTTATTTCTTCTGAAGAAATAAAACATACAATGATCAAGAAATCTGGATTGAAAAGTTCTTAATAGTATATATTTGTAGATTACTTTACATGATTTTCAATACTTTTGTGTGTTATAATACCTATTGTAGGTTATGTTATTGTTACATAATTGTGTAGGTTATATCGCACATATAGGTTCCTTGATTAATAAAATTCTACTTTGATTTTCTTCCATGCATCTTCTTTATGCTTCCAAGTTACGGCGTCAGTTTTTTTTTGTATTCTATGATACGGGCGTATTTTTCAGCACGGGAAATTAGCATTTCTGTTCCCACAGAAACAAAATTTTTGGCACGCGGCCGCTTATTTTTTTCCATTGCGTGTACAAACACTGCTAACCAGCACAACTAAATAAACAAATAAAAGCTTTAGTGCAGCCAATCACAAGGTTATATGTCATTGCATGGTTGTCACATTTACCTTAACCGATACTTAGCTAAACATAAGATTAAAGTACGTTGAGAAACACTTCAGATTTAATCACCACTTAATCAATAGGTTAAATATAATCATAGGATTAGCTAACCAAGACTTTAATCAGACATTGAGAAACCGGCCCTTAGTGTCTTACTTGTCCCCTAGATCAAACAACTGTCCCCTACTTCACCACTTGAGCGAATTGCCATAGCGATGGCTGCTGAGAATCTTTTAATTAAGTTGCAGCCATCCATGATTCATGCCAAAAGTTCTTGTAAAGATCTTGAGTTAATTTTTCATATGAAATACAATTAGATAACAGATTCATCTTTCTAATTAAGTAAGTAGACAGAGGGTTGCGGTACAAACAGGCTGGTATATCTTGATATAGGTCATTTGGAATAAATTGAGCACTAAAGATTTAACCTTTGAAAAAAATAACTTGCCGTTACTGCATATAAGTCAACATTAACAACAGTTACATTTTTGTTTGTATGGTTGGTAGTGAGTAATTGCATGTAGTTCTGTGTATTTTCATATTTGAATATAGTATTAGTGAAACAATATCAAATGCAAACAATCTCTCTGTATTTAATATACTTTAAAATGTTTATTTAAGTTCTTATTGACCTACCAACTGACTGTATAATTTTATTTAATTAGCGTAAGCACAAAGCGATGCAACCGAGCCGATTGTCATTGGCAGACGCCGCTAATGCTTCGCGCCACAGAAGTAGTTTAAAGTTCCACTGACAGATGGCATCAGAGTTAGGTTTTCGCAGCTTGGAAGCGAATTGCATCATTCAGTTTGTGTGTTCGTTGTGTAATGAATACGGGTTTCTGATAAACACATTCAAAAGTACTAGAAGTGACTGACTGTTTATGAATATCATTGGTAAATCATGTGAAGTCATTAGTGATGTAAGTTGTTTTGTTTTATGACCGCCAGCGTGAGTAGCCTATCTGGAAATAGAAACAGCATTTTTTTCCTGTTTTACACATTAAGAAAATACATTATTTATTGTTTCTGTTTACGTGCGTCGTAGTCGTTCATTGCAGTATGCTGAACGGAATTTGTATTCTTGAGTTGCGTGTGTCGTGTGTGTTTTTAGTGGCGGTTTTAATTTAAAAGTTCGAATATACTGTGCATATATTTACGAGATTCGTAACGGTAATAGCGCCGTTCTAGTAGACACAGAGAAACTAGTGTTATAAGACGTTTACTCGCAGGTATTTATAACTGAGATTACTACTGAGTATAGAACATATTCAACTTCCGTGCATTTAATAAGTAGATATTGTAGATAACATTTATCGGAGCAGTGTAATGTAAATGTAAACATTGTACAAGCCTATGTAAATAAAAGCACGTGGCAATGTTGATGTGTACATGCAGCGGAAAGGTATAAACTGGTAGAAAATAGAAATTAATCAGGGCTTTTTTGAGTGATCACTTTATTACGAATCACCTATAGTAACACACATATAAGAAAGGACGAACACAGATTGCCACACGAGTGCGAGGTTGCCCGACATTTCGCTGGCTTAGGCCAGCTGTTTCAGGTGGCAGGTTCAGGCACACTAAGCAATAGTGGTGGTGAAAGCGTGGTTGGTTCTCCTAGCAGCCAGGTAGCGAACTAGGGTGCGGTGGGAAAACTCAAATTGAGGAGATGTGGAGTTCAAGGGTGTTCTAGTACTGTGTTTGTGATCATCTGATGTTGAGATGTGGGGGTTGTCGAGATTTGATTATGTATTGAAGGTTAGCATGATGCCGGAGGCTGATGATGACTGTGTCGACTATGGACGGACGGCAGCACTTCGTGGGTCTCGACCCAGGACCATCCTGGCGAGCTGGTGACGGCTGGAAGACTTGAAGGAGACAGTTCCCAGCACCTTAGTTCTGAGCTTTTGTTTGAGGGTGGCAGGTCTCTTACTACTTTGGTGTTATAACAGGAGTCAAAATGTTGCTTGTGTGATGCAGTATGTGCTGCTATTGGTTTGTCAAGTAGGTTCATTAACCAGCTATTGCTTTTTTTGTGTCTGCTCTATGACCATTCTTTGTCGGAGTGTGTTGATGGTGAGGCCTATGTATTCTGTGTTGTAATGTTTGCACTGCAGCTGGTATATGAGGTTTTCTGTTGCACAGTTGTAGCTGCCCCATATTGATACGTGTGATTGGTAAGCCTGCTGGTGAAAGAAGTGGAGGGTTGATGGATAATACACGAACCACAGCATGGTTTATTGTAGGGATGGGTGGGATCCTCTGGGGGTCATGGTGGTGTTGTCAAATGTGGTTGACTGAAGTTAAATGTATCAGTTTATTTATCTTTCATATTCCTGAGCAATACAGTTATTGTTTGTTTTTTTTTTAATTTAATGAGACCAATGAAAAACATGGGTTTTTATGTGTTTCAAGAGTTCTTATCCAATAATTAGTGAAATGTAGCCAAAGAAAATGACTACTAGGTACGTACCCCGCATATTTTAACCATGTCGGAAAGTAATACTTATGTGTGTACGTAGTTGGCCTGCAGTGTTGTGAGTAGGTATGATTGTGGTCATTTCAGGCATGCAGAAGTGATGAAGAAGATAATACAAACAGTAACAGAAGGTGGAGGAGAACTGGGAGTCCACATTTACCTCATCATCTTCCTCAAGTTTGTACAAGCCGTCATCCCAACCATAGAGTACGATTACACTCAGAACTTTACCATGTAAACATACTCTTGGATCTGGCTGGTGTTCTAGACATTCCTGCATATATCTCAAAAGGCATTGTAAAAATCAAAATGAGATTAACCCGAGGTCTTCGGGCAACATGTTTCCTTGTCTAATCAAGTAAACATACCGTTTTTATGTTATAATTGCGTGGTCCTGTTTCCACATAATTTTTGGCGACTGTGATTTTATTATTTGTTTGAGTTTTATACTTTCCATGCGTATATTTTAGCTTGAGCGTTTGTTGTACAGCCTGAATATTACTTTGTTTCCTATAACTTCAGTAACATCTGGCAGTTAAATACATATGGTGCTCACTGCTCATATTGTATAATGAGTCACACTGTAAGATATGGGTTTTATTTTTGATCTGAATATAGATTAACTTTGCATCAAACATATACAACACATAAAATGTAAATGCCCTTTGAACTGAACTGTTCCAGTTTACTGAAGTTATGTGAAATGCCCAGTTTGAAGGACAGAAGTACGTATTGTATGTAGGACATATGCACACAGTATGTAGCCACATACGTGTACAGAAGTGTGGATATCTCGAAGATTATATTTGAGGTCAGTGTTTCTCAAGAGAGACGTAATTTTTCGACCAGCACTGCTCTTGTCACATTTTTACTGGAGATATTGCTTTTTGATGTTCAGCAGTCATTAGTAGTCTAGACCGCAATATCTTGTGCTTTTTTATTACCCTTATAATGTCAGCAGAAGAAATAATGTTTCTGTGATTTTCAAGTGTAAAAAGCCTTAAAACTTTGTTAAACTTAACCTCTGTATCTTTCAGGTAAAGAGTGTTCTTACAATGTGTGTAGATGATATCTACACTGGTAACATGTCTTAAATAGAGGAAGTGTGTATGATTGTAACTAAGGCAACCTATACATACAGTATTGTATTTACTTACCCCAGCTGACATTACCTACAGAAGCAAAAATACCATCACTGTTGGTTTTTTTTCTTTGATGTGAATTAAGGAACTAAATTCAAAATTTTGTTAATATATAACACCCTCTCCATGAATTTTTGTATTTCAGTTCTGCTGGAAAGTTTGTGTGGATTACTGGTTTCTGCAGCATCTGATGTGAGGGTAATTTATTCTTCTTGCTCTCTCTTGTCATTTATAAAGTATAAATTGTAGTGTGGGAGAGGGTAGTAAAGAAAAACTGTTCTGCCCCTTTGTATGGCTTGATTATCTGTTATCGGAAGGTTTTTTTCAATATTCATTAACATTTTGATTTTTGTAGTGCTTCCTACCTAAAGTTGGGTCAGTTGTTGTAAAGTGCTAGAATTTATTATTACACAAGATACATCTAGTTAAATATAATTCTGTGTGTCCAGTTGAGTGTTGGTACTAATGCGAGATACTGAATGGCAATGCCTCTGTGAGTGCTGTAGTGGGAAATTATTGAAAAGCTGCAAAAGTTTTTTGTTTATAATTGCAAGAGCATTGAATTTCAGTATAAAATGTCTGCGTAGTTGAAATACTATAACTGTATTAGTGTTCTTGTAAGCTTGTGCTCATGCTTCAGAGATTGTACAGAATCATGACAGTTCACGTTGCTCCACAGCTTCTAGCTATACTTGCACGCAGTGTGGTTAGTATTTGCAGACTACCGCCCTTGCTCACCCGCTAACTGACCATTGACTGAGTGATAGCACATTTACATTTCAAATGTTATTCCCAACTACTATTTACTTCTTTGAAATGTTGATATTTCTACATGGATTTTCGCATATCTTCTAGCATGTTTTTTGTATTATATTTTTAATTGTAATAACATGTACAGTTTCCTGTCTTTTCCACCAATAATTGTACTATATATTATTGTTATATAATTTTGTGATATTTGTGATACTACTGTTTGTGATATTTACTAGCAGTAAGTTTATGTTTCTGTTTGTTTTCAGAGTAAAATTGTGTAAATTCTGTAATATTTGCACATTATTTTGCTTTTGGATGCAATAACTTTCTGTGATGAATGGAGAAACAAGAGTAAAATGTAACTACTGTACATACATTTAGTTGTTCTCATTGTATATGCGTTGAGTCCACCCCAACAGTTCACATCTTGATTGTACAGAGTAGAAAGTATGTGTGTGTGTGTGTGTACCTGTCAAACTGAGGCCTAAGTTATAGCTGTTAGTATGACAGACGTCAGTTAAGCTGACTGTTGCAGCTGAAACAGAGCAGAATGCTGTTACTGGTGTAACAGCACATGTGATCTTGAGACATTTGTCCTGATGGCTGTGAATACAGTAGAATCCAGATTTAACGAAATGCCATGGGACCCGAAAATGTTTACTCTAAATCAATGTTTCGTTAAATCAGACTTCACCCCCCCCCCCACCTCCACCCATCAACAAAAAAATGGTGAAATCTTCGGGCATGTTTCGTCGGAATTTAAGGTAATTTTAAAAAAGTATGTTGGCTCAAAACAATAACAAAACACATTTACCGTCAACAGGTAAGTCACAACCGTGGAAAGAAAAAAAAACCACCAAAAAACTTTAAAAACTTATAGTGCAACGTGTGACGCGTCCTTGCGTCTGCTGCGTGTTGCTGTGGTCTATTGTTATTGTTTGTTGTCACTCGGCGTGGGTTTGAGGTTATGTTATGTGAAGTGCGCCGGATAGCTCAGTTTGATTTACTTTCAGGGTTAACCAACCATCGTGATTTCACCAATAACAACTCACTCAGTCAACTGTTGATTTATTTTTACTTTAACTTTGACAGATGTTTGGATTCGGTAAGTTCTTACAAAAGGCGGTTATTTACCAAGCACAAATAAACCCGTCAGCTGTCCGGCGTTACCATGTCTGACCGTGAGTTAAACAAAAAACAAGGTAAAAAAAGTAATGATGTAACACTTATTCGTTGCCTGCGATTTTATCAGTGCGATGCCATGACTGCATACCCTTATAAAAAAAGAACCCCCGTATTTCCCGCCACCATTTGACAATGTTCAGACGAAACAAACAAAAAAAAACTCTAGAAGCACAAAAGCCTCGTGCAGTCTCTCCAGTGCTCCCAGGGCCAGCCCCGCAGCGCCCTCGCAACATCCAAGACGTCTCTCTCGCTCCGCCATCACTACCCGACTGATAAACCCTCGACGGACATGGTAACTAATAGCGGACCTCGGCGGAGTGATACAACAGACTCCAATCTTCCCAAAACCAGCAAAATTTCACTTAAAACAGAGCACAAAGGATTCAAAAATTTCCGTTTATAGGTTTTACATTGAAAGAAAATTCTTTATCCACACAAATATAATAATTGGGGACAAAAAGTGCGGAACAGTGGAACTACTTTCGCGGCGCAATACACTAAGCAACCCCCTGTGATGGCTGACCTACGTGCGTCAGTAACCTACGTCATGGAGAGTACGTCATGGAGAGAATTCCATGAAGCAAGCGATCAGCCACAACGTCGGCGCCAGAAATCCTACAGCCTGGAGAAGCTTGCAACACCTGAAGTTACTCACTTCACCAGGGAAAATTTAATAATAAGCTAAAATTGCCAAACTCAAAAATTGGTCAAAACACAAGAAAAAGTTATATCAACAAAAATAATTAAAATTTTACTGTGGTCTATTTGAAACCAAACAAGCCAGGAAAATAATTAAATGACTCTACTTTAAAATTCCTTGACTATTTTATATTTAAATTTTGAAATGATGAATTGACATTAACATGTCCCCAATTACTAGGTTATTGAATTCTGTTGTATCATACCGGACACCTGACAAACTCACCCTGAAAATGCACATAGCCTGTTAAGAAAGATTTACATATAAATTTAAATAAGAAAATAAAAACACACTATAAATATTTAAACAAGATGGGGAAGTGGCTGAACACTTCACAAACGCTCGGCGAGCGTGCAGATGGTGAGTTAGGCCGTCCTTGCACGCGCCATCAACACGTGAGATGTGATTACTAACACCGCCGAGCCGTCAATTTTTTTGTCTATCAGCCATTATAGCTCGTGAAACAAACTCGTTGGTTTGCTAGCTAAAAATACTTTGCACTCGAGCGTTTTTTTTTTTTTTTAGCATCGGAGAAACTAATTATTTACGTTTACGGTAGTGAATTCGTTGTAAAAAGTCTGCATAAATAACATTACGTAAATTTTTATAAACTGACTTGTTTTAGAACGGGACGCGAGTGAATAATCACGCTGCAGTGCAGCGCATTCTAACGGAGACGCGAAGCACTATATATGAATTGGTTCTTGCGCTGTCCACCGCCGCACTGTGGAGACTGGGTACCTAGATGCTCGTTCACTCGCTGGCCGCCAGGATGAGGATCTAGGCGCGCGCTTGTTATGCAACATAATGGTGCTCGCTCGGCCGCGCCCGCGCGTATCTCAAAATCATTCCTGCGGCCAAAGTTTTCAACGAATTTTAACTTTTTTTTTTTTTTTTTCTCGACGGATGGTTTAAGCCTTTCTACTGAGAAATAAGAATAAACTGCTGTCGGTGCTAGTATTTTTAAAGGACTTAAATTACAATTAATATTCCATTTGATCAAATTCACTTAGTTATTTAATACATTTTTTGTTATATTTTGAAGGTTCCTGAAAATCCTTTCGTTAAATTGCTGTTTTTGTTATTCCCGAGTTTGTTAAATCGGGGCTCTACTGTTGTTAGAACCTTGTCATATGTTGTAAGAAAGCAAGCTGCACATACAACACACTCAGTCCTCCTTGATGATGTCTGCTAATTCACTGAGCATTGTTTCATATGTGACTTGAAACGTCTGCTCTTGATCTGTTTTATCACATGTCATATTGTACTCTGTCAATATTGCACACCGCTTCATCATTGTTCTACTTTCAGTACTTTCACTACTTATACCACGATGATTAGGTACTGAACTTCTCCTGAAATAAGCTGCTTGTTGTTTATTGTAAACTTATTAAGCTATGCATTCACTTCAGATTAAGCAAGAACATACAAACATGCCCAGAACAGTAACTAACTACATTCAATATTATTTTTGCTGCTCTTTTATTCTTACAACATATGTATTGTACCTGAAAATAATGTGTAGTGTTTATTTAACCAGGGTAGCGAGCAACTGGGAAAACCGGGAAAAGTCTGGGAATTTAAATTTCTGGATAGGTCAGGGAAAAGTCAGGAAATTCTTAAAAAAACCTGGAATTTCAAAATTTAGTAAACGAACATTTCCGCGGGCAGTTCGAACACAACGTACCATTTTCTTGGTATGTATACCAATTTTCAAGTTCCATAATATCTTTCCATACCGATATTGTAGTTGTGTGGAACCGTGTGGAACAGTGTATTTGACGCGAGGTACCAGGATTTCATTTCAAATACGATTTTTTTGGCGTTTTGTACCAGAATTTTAAGGGGTTTCCGCCAGTGTTGCCAGACCAATGGTTCCTTGACAATGTGTTGTGATGTTTTCAAGTTTCCACAGTGGTAAATAATTACTCTCTCATGGTGTTTCTTGTGATCTGTTTGCAAATTGCCGTAAATTTTAATGAATAAAGTGGGTTTTAAAAGTTGTGGTGTTTTTCCCCAAGAGTTCATAGTTGAAATTTAAGGTGTGGACTTGGCAACATACGATCCACTGTTCGCTTTTGTTCTTACCATGCGGCATGCTGATACGTTCGTTAATCGTTCGGTTGTTTATTGTTAACTTGGGCTGTGTCTCAATTCACTCAGATTGTGCTCTCTCGCACACACTCTCTCACGAACACGTCAGAGAGAGTGCTCTCTGGTCATCTCAATTTGTTGGTGAGAGTGTGAAAGAGCGAGAGTACAGCGAGACAACAAAACTGTTCACTTGCTGCACTCTCTCGTTCTCTCTGGCGCACACCATCTTGATTACAACTATGATTTGAGGTTATTGAAGAAATGTGTATCACATATTACTAATACACTAGACCCCCGATTTTACGAATACTCACGGTTCCTCTCATCGAATTCGTAAAATCGCTACCTTCGTAAATTCAATAGCGGCTTATTTTTGCCCCCCCCCCCCTCCTTAACAGAAAATTTTAAAATTGCATTTTTTTTCTGCAAAGTGTCTCTAGGCCCCGACTTCCGTAGCGTTTTGCGGGAAATTAATTAACATAATAATGTAAACATAACTTGATATCAGTAGCCAGACGTCACACTGTTGAGCGGTAGATATGACCGACCCTTGTCCCCAAAAAATGAGAAAATCGAGATTCCGAGTGTCTTCTCTCGAGCGAATAGCCCGACTCCCGTAGCATTTAACGGAAAAATAAAGAAAGTGATAGTTTAAATATAAATTTATATCAATAGTCCGACGTCTTACGATCAAAAGAACACCGCCAAACAATATATATGACCGATCCTTTTCCTAGAAAAATGAGAAAATCGAGATTCCGAGTGTCTTTTCTCGAGCGAATAGACGGAATTCCGTAGCATTTAACGGAAAAATAACGCAAGTGGCAGTTGAAATATAAATTTATATCAATAGGCAGACGTCTTACGATCAAAAGAACACCGCTAAACAATAGATATGATCGACCTTTGTCCTAAAAAAAAAAAAAAGAGAAAACCGAGCTGTCGAGTACCTTCTCACGAGCGAATAGCCCGATTTGCGTAGCCTTTAATGGAAAAAAAATAGTAGTAAAATGCCCTTGTAAATTATTCACCAAAGAAAGAAGGAATTAGCGGATATATTTATTCATTGCGCAGTTTTATATAACTTAACGTAAAACATTCCCTCGACGTTGTTGAATTGTACGAGAACGTAGATACTAGTAGCGTGCAGAACGGACAGATAGCGCAACTGTACGAACGTTCACAAGATGGTTGATAGATAGCGGCACCGTAGCATATACCGACGTTCCAAAAACGCCATTTTGTGACGTTCTTACCTAAAATCGTCGAGAATTACATGTTTAAGTGAATGAAAATAATCACTTTCACAGTCAGTATATGCGGTAAAAATAAATTAGGAGTTCCGGGATTACGTAATACACAAACGTCTATTTATTTTCCAAGTTCTACATACCCGGAGACAAATGTTTGTTCGCTTGGAAAATAGGTAGCGCTATTATCGTGCTCACTTGTGAAACGCACGTTTTACGACACGCAGTAACGCATTGTTTAAGCAAATTATGCGCCAAGTTAATTGTTTTAAGTACGTATGGTTTTAACGCAATAAAGAAAAATATCACGCTATTATTTTTAGAGTTCGTGTAAAAAAGTAAACTCATTCGACGCGAGACGAGAGAGAAATAAGACGTCGTGAAACAGCCTAAAAGGAGGCTGTACTAAAGTTAAATGAGCACATGCGCATGCGCTGGAACTTTGCGTGTATAGTACGACCTCAATATAGATCCTAATACGTCGTCGTTGACGGAGACAGGCCGGCCGGCTTGGTGCAGGCGGCGCCGCTGCCGCGCGGTTTTCAAACTGTCACTGCCGCATTTTTTAACTGATTTTCGCTACTTTTGTTTTATTTTTAATATTTTGACTTACCAAGTAATAACTGCAACTCTACAATTCATATTTTAATGCCGTGAATTAGATACAGCATGTTTTATTCATTGTCAACATAATTACTTACAATTTTTTTTGTCATATAATTTTGTTATTTTTTGAGGGTTCCTGAGATTGTATTCGTAGAATCGCTACCTTCGTTAAATCCAGGGTTCGTAAAATCGGGGGTCTAGTGTATTTCAATATTTAAAACATAAATAATTATTTATTATGAGCCCGATAATTATGGGGAGAAATTCTGTAAACATTCTCTGCCCTAATATACATTTAAATACACAAAACACAAAATTATGGCATCGTCTATAAACGTTTATTTGCTGCTTGAAAAATGACGCTGGTAAGTTAAAAATTATTATTTGAATTGCCTACAAATATATTTGATGTGTTTACAACTTGTACTAATAAAATATATGCACTGTTACCTTTGCATTGTTTATAAACTCGAGAGTGCATTGTCCCAATTGGAGAGAGCGAGAGTGCCAGGGAGCTTTCTTTCGTGGTAGTGTGAAAGAGTGCTCTTTCCAGAGAGTATTCTTTAAATTGGGACACTGCCTTGATTGGCACGAATATTTTTTTCTATCGTTCGTGCGAGTATTTATATCTTGTGAACATATCTGAAGTTCGTGGATTTACATCTAAATTGTATTTTATCTACCGTACCCTGTAACGGAGGAACACACCTGAACTTTTTGGCTCGTGCAGTGACAATGGTGTGTTAAAAATTTACAGCATAACGTGACGTGATCTCGTGTGTGTTTGTGAAAATGATTAAGTGCATTAAAAATATCTAGAAATGTACTGTATGTTCAATGAGTGTTATTTCCACAACGTAATTAATTTAGGAAAAATAGTAATGGCAGGAAGAAACAGACTGTATTGGTTAACCGATCCTACTACTATTAAATGAATCACGAAGTTCCTGGTGATAACACTGCAAGGTGCAATTCGTGCAATGTTAATTTTTCTTTAAGTAACATGCGCCGGCGTTTCATTATGAGCCACATTGAAGGCAGAAAACCCTAAGTAGGCTAGGATTTTATACTGTGAAGGTATGCCTAGATGCTTTTTCCAAGTCTGTACCATGTCACAAGGTTTCCAAATTATTGTCGCAGCAAAGAAACTTCAGTTACAGTGAGTTATGATAGGCTTTTACATTACATTTGGTCTTTCGTCGTATTTCATGGATGAAATGAGTTAAACGCTAGAGGGGAAGAAAGTTGTAGTTTGTTTCGACGAATCATTGAAAAAAGTTTCGCAAAAACAACAGGTGCGCATTACAGTATGTTTTTGGGGTTCAAATAGTGATGGTGTAGTGACCAGGTATTACACGTCTGTTTTTAGGCAAGTTATTGAATGCTTTTAATTCTGATATTGAGACCTTTTCTCTCCATAACTTCACAACCACAGCATTTTAAAAGTTGAATGTGAATTGACATAGGTAAGTGAAAATTATCGTATTTGAATATTCCTAGGACTTTGTTGCTTTGTAAATAATGAAGATACAGAATTTCTGCAAGGTGAAGTTATAATGATAAGTGGTCTTCAGCTTCACAAAAAAAAAAAAAGTAAGTATTAAGTATCACTACTCACCGTGTACTGGCCAAACTATTGATTTTAGACATATAGTTTATTATGAAAATTTTTTCTACAGATGGTGTAAGTAGTCCTATGTAATTTTTTTAAATTTAGGTTTTAAGTTATGTTAGGTTAAGTTTAAGGCTGTCTGGCTCGACAAGGGCATTGCGCCAAACAAGCTTAATATGTATTTGTATATTATCTTGGATGGTCGTTAGACACCTCTTCCACTGCGAGTCCAATGGCAAGCAATGGGACACATGATACGTGCTAAGATTGTTGTGCTGATAACCTGTTCCTTCCTCGAACTGCGAAGTGGAGGCGTAGTGCCGACACGACAGTCTGGCCAACAAACGCAGAATTCTAGTACATATGAAGAGAGTGAATGTGCGAGTGAATAAGTTATTTAGTAAACTATATTCAAGGACCTAAGCTAGTGCAGCATGCATAACAAGACAACTAGCACAGTTTGAAGCAAATGCTAAACAGCTGTACTCATCTGTAAACAACTCATAGCTTTTCTTGCTTTTATTAAAACGTCATCGAAATGATACAACGAACAGATTGTGTTAAACAAGAAAATATGTAAAAAGTAATTAATATTGAGCATTCACCTTTGCAGTAGTATTGAAAAATGTATCAGCTTTTTTTTATGGCAAATTATAGCTTGCGAGTAGTAAAACACAAATTTGTATGTGTATCTTGCTCTGTGCCTGTTCAAGACTTACTTCTCACTTATTTGTTCTGAAAATTTTACAGTTGCAAGACTGGTTTTTATGCCGTATTACAAATAATGTGTACTTTCTTTATGTGAGGTGTTAAGTATTTTCATAACAAACTTGTCGCTGTATCGTTTGTTTACATGATTTAAAGGTTAACTAAAGTAACAGAGAAGTGCCCAATTAGAAATATCTTTTAAAGTGTAAAACAGTTAAACAGTGAAGTTTCTTTTAAGGCCACGCTAGGGAGTTTTACAGTGCTAATGAGGCCGTGTTCTGGAATGTTGGGGTTGTGTCCTAAGTGCTTACCAAAATTAACTCTAGACTGTTAAGAAAAATTTGACATTTTTAATTGCGAAAGTAACAGTTTCATGCATTTACAGGGATGGCAGTGTATTTTCGGTTTCTATAATTAGGATTTGGATGAGTTAGGGACTCTTATGCTAGCTATTATTCTAATGATTTTCTTCTACTGTCCATACCATGTAAGAATTCCATTATTTGACAGATCATAAAAAAGTAGGACAATGTAAACAAAAACATTATGTATCCTTCCACCACCATGTGCTTTCCAGCTGACAACCGAAACATGTCAATAGTTAAGGTATATTATGATCGCAATAACACCCAAAGTGTGTTGTGATTTTCTTTGGAGTAATTTTTTTATATCTCAGACAAATAGATTATTTTCAATACTATCTGCACATTAATCTTACTAGGGTTAGGTGGGCAATGTTAATGGAATTGTTTCATATTACAGCAATGGATAGCCTACTACAATTATTTAAAATTTAACATTTTTTTTGTATATTTTCCTAGGTATGATCAAAATTTTAACATTTAGTGACGTTACCAGAAATAAACAAACATGTATGGGCAACTTATGTTTTCTACCTGACATCTAAAAAGATTAAATAATAGTAGCTTATTTGGTTACTGCAAACTGAAGTTGCAAAAGCTTATGACAGTGCAAGCAAACATATTTAAACTGAAATAGTAAATATAATAATTCATGAAAGCATTATTACAATTATCTGTCGTGTTGCCTTCAATTTGGTTCTACACTATCAGATAATAAAGCCGTATAGGCCTAGTTTAAGTTTCCAGTTGTAGACTATTAAACAAACTTACCTTTTGTTGTAGGGCCTGCCTTCGAAATATCAGTGTTATAATAGTCGTGTGACTATACATTATATAGCCAAAATTTGTGTTCCCATAACCTAAACGGAAATAATATACAAATAAAAAGCGTAAGTATTAAACAAACATGGGTAGGCCTAATTGCCCAGATCAGCTTTAAATAATTTTGTTGATTAACACATATCATTAAACAGACACACTTTAACGACCGGGAAATATACAGGCGTACGTCTTCTGGCCGTTTATTTTGGTAATTGTAGGCCTAATTTTTTCAGCTGACAGTCACAAAATCTCACTAGACTTTATAATAACCTCTTACTTGATTAAAAAATCGTGGACTTTTTCTTACAAAAAGAATTTATTAAGTCGGCGACTTGAAAAAGCATGTTTACATATAGGACTACAACAAGAACCGTAAGTGTTCACCCACAAATTCTGTTAAAATAAAAGTTGGGTACATTTTTATTTTATTTTATGTAACACTTTTCTCTGGACGGATTATCTACTATTTATTTAGCGAGTGTTTTTGTAGACATGCCAGCTGAAGTTACTGTCTTCCGAATCACGTCTTAATATCCCGTTGTTGTTGGCAATTACACGTCGCGTATTTTAATCCCTGCATTGCAATATATTACAATTACATACATGCACAAAATATTAAAATAACACCGTACAAGAATCTCAAACGAACCGAACACACGAGAAGCTCAAACACTCACAACGGAAATGGCCGCTCTTTGTTTTGGTTGCCGGACGTCATATCTCAATGGCGATTACAGGCTGGGTTTTATAATCCCTAGATTACAATATATTAAATATATGCACAGAATAATAAAGCACCACATTATAAGAATATCATATACACGCGAATGCGGTAACTTTTCATAATCGCAAATGGCCGTGCTTTGTTTTGATTACAGGTCGACTGATAACGGTGCAATTGTTTGTAAATTAGTTTTAAAATTACGCTATTTGAATAGAATAAAATAGTTAGCTGGCTAATGTTGGCTACGAAGCAGTTTTATTATATTACGTTTCCTCCAAAATGCGTGCTTATTTTTCATATATAATACACACAACTTTCAACGTCGGCGATGGAAGTTAACCGATTTGTTGATCAGGGCTGCCACTACTGCTTCATCAGGTCATAGGGTTACGTCCTATTGTTTTAAATGGTTGCCACGTGTCTGGAACGTGTTAAAAGTATTGGTAGCATCGGCTGTCAAAATATGGAATTCTTACACGGGATAGACAGTAAAGTACTTTCTTACTGGTTTATTGAAGTATAAATTGATCAACACCGAGCAGTTTTTATTATTTCTATTGTATAACTTGTACGCAATTTACAATATACGTATCCTCAAAACGCAGAACGTTCTAAACGTAAGCTTGTAATGAACCAATTGAGACAAAGGAACAGGCTTGTTAGTCTATCAGCTGAGTGACTAAATGGCTTCAATCATGCGGTAAAGAAGAGTGAGGTATCAATTTATTCAATATTTTCTGTAGAATACGAATATGCTAACCCAGGAATCGAAATCGGTGGCTTTCATATCGTCTTTTAAAAAAAAGTAACAGAACATTGAAATTTCGTTTTAGGGGTTATAATATTCGTAACCTACACAAAAACGAAACTGAATAAAATAACTCCCCTCTCGTCTTTACCGTAGGACTCATGGCATTTTCTTGAGAATCTGGCTCTAGCTGATAGATCGGGCGCTGCAGATAATCCCTGTCAGTTTTGGTAACATGAGTTGCCACTTTTTGTCCTCTCATAACTGCTCCGCGTTCACTCAAGATACTGGGGATAGAAACAACATATCTCCACAAGTAGAGGTCCTGTTTTTGTCGGGTAAAAAATTTAAATTGTTTAGTTTTAATTATTGTTTTTACAGGATAATAATTATTCCAGAAATGTTCAGATTGCAACATGCTATACAGCATGGTAAGGAACAAGTCTAAGACATGGTTTTATGTGTTATTCATGCCACATTACGCTACTACAATTAACTAAACCATTAAAAACAGGCTTAATTTCCAGGATTTTTTTCTTAACAAAGTGAAAAATTTTTATATACATCTAATGTCTTAGACAATTATACGACTTTACGACACCTACTTCCGAAAACGGTATACTTTATCTTCATTCGTTCCCTCAATAATGTTTAATAACGGTACACATGTTTCTCGCTGTTTAGCATACCGTACCGAGCACCCTTAAGTGTAATTAGGTTACAAACATTAAATTAGGTCAATTTAAGTTTCCTAACCTAAACTAGGTAACATAACAAAAAAATTTACGTAGGGCTTTTACGAGGCATTAGTAGTAGTCCTACATAAAAAATTTGTTACCTAACAAAAAAGATTTTTTTTGTAGCACTACTTATAACGTTCCTAAAACATTTTTGATAAGTAAACTTTAAGTCTAAATTCAATAGTTTGGCCGGTACGCGATGAGTAGTGATTCTTAATATTTACACAAAAAAAATTTGTCGCGGTCGTACAACCTGGTTAATTTTATTGATATTTTGTTGGTCAGGGAAATAAGAGCTGCATACCTGGAAAGGTCAGGGAATTTTTTTACAGGTTTTGCTTGCCACCCTGTTAACCGTCTTAAATTATAGGGTGAATTAGTGATTGCCCGATAATGGAAAAACCCTGTACTGATGCAGGTTCCGATATATAAGATTTTACCGATCAGATACCTGAAAACCAATATTTTAAATATCTGTAGGAAATCTTGTTTTCTGTTTGAAAAGATACACAATTTGAGTCAAAAAGTAATAAGAATTTTTACGGTTCTTCAATTAGGCTATAATATCAGTAGTGAAATGCTGCTTTAAAAACTAATAAAATACAAAACTAGACACTAGAATAGTATAAAGTACAAGCTTGAAAATGTGTTGATAATATCAACTAGATATGTGTGTAGTGTGTCATTACACTTTGAAAATGCCGCAGTCAACCTCCATGGCTTCTACTTCAAAAGATACACAATAATTTGTGTTCGAAGTTAATTAGGAATTTTTATGTAGTGGTTTAAGTTTAAGAAATATGACTTAGGTTCTGATGTAAAAATGTTAGTAGCTGAACATGTTGGGGTGAGATGCGGTGCCTTTTTATTTTGTGTGAAAATTTCGTTAGAGGTGCTAAATAACCTCTCCGAAGCTACGGAAACCGGAGGAACGGTCAGTTTATTTTGAGCAAGCAGATTTAGGTTTGGAAAAGATACATTTTCTTTCCAAAAGAGCAAAGGGTCATCCGACAGTGGAATAGTAGGTTCAGTTAAGTACTGAGTCAGTTCATTTGGTGCATCAGTTGTGGTTTGAGATGCATCTGACATCTGAATCATTTCTGCACAAATCTGCTGCAATGCCGACATTTCAGTTTGAGGCTGAGGAGTAGGTACTACTATTCTGTCTTCTTTGGCAACATTTACTACAAGCTGCTCATGGATCCAGTTTGCAGCTTCCTGAACTGATCCAGAATTCTTGAAAACCCTGGAGCAATAGGGACTGGATAAGTAATGATGTAATTGCAGCCTGTAAGATAAAGAGAAAGTTATACCTTTCTTCTAGAACGGGTAATAATGAATCTAAAGAAAAGTACAAAATTTTCTGTAAATCCCTTGAAAAAGAAATAGCTAAGGTAAAGCGAGAATATTATCAAAAATGCATATCATCATCAGCCAACAAAATTAAAACTA
>PNEQ01001963.1:39015-57142 GCA_003012365.1 Medauroidea extradentata | reverse complement strand
TTTCAACTGTAAAGAAGGGCACATTTAAAGCCATCGATCGATCATAGATATGATCGATTAGTTCTGGCAAAGACGTTCAGATTCTGTATACTAGATGTCACCAGTGCGCTGATGCTCAGATGTGTGTCGTGTCTGGCAGGAATTTAGTTTACATCACCTGACTTATGTTTGGGGGGGGCGGTCGCCCCCTACGCCCCCCTTTTGTATCCGCCACTGTATCCAATAGAAGTAAAAATCACAATGATAGCCTGTGTGGTCCAAGCTGTATTGATTCGTTGAAAACACATTCACCCCTTTGCTTTTCTAAGGGATCAAATTGAAAAATATTTTGCAATCTAATACAGTATTTGGACAAGGTAATTATAATAGTATTTTCACAAGATAAGTTTCTATATACCACTCAAATTGTTAAATTCAGTTAATGAATATGTAGGACGTAACTGCAGTGAACAGTACACCCCTGATCTAACGACTTTGGTGATCTAACAATATAATTTATAGGAACCCTTGAATAATTAATTTTTTTAAAAATTGATCAAAGCTAAGCAAAGGACAACAGATCACAGTAAAATGTTATTTAAAAATAAATTTGCGTACATTAAACAATAACATACCGCAGTTATAATAAATTAGTGATATGCAGCCGTGAAACAAAAAAAAAAAACTGTAAAAAATGTTACAAACTTTTGCTAGAATGTAGTTGGTGAGTTAGGCTGCCCGTGCAACACTGACATATGTGAGACATGATTAACGCTGCCTTATCTCCTCTTCATTTCTCCACGCTCCCTCCACCCAAATTTTTCCACGCACCCTCCTCTCTGCACTTTCCTCTCCTTACACTTACAATTCTACTTACCTGTACCACGTAGTCAGCCGCCTGATGTGTGCATAGCAATGTGTTGTATTTTGCTTGGAGAGTACTGTGCTTTAAGAAACGCATGGCTAAAAATAGAAAACACCCCTTCTGCCTGTCCACACCAGCCTATAACTATTCACTCCTCCCTACCCCTGCCAACAAACAAAATTGTGCTCGTGTGTGCGCGTATCAACTGCTGAAGCTGACTGTGATAGTCAAATTGCAACTAGCAGCCTTTCTGGCTGCAAAGCAGTGCCACATGTTTACCTTTTATTTCCCACTCTCTCCCAGCCATTGGCTTTGTTTCCATGTCTGGTGAGAGCCCAGGGGGTGGAAGGTAAAGAGACTACAAGTTTCTTTTTTTCCCCCTCATTGCAGCACTGTAAAAAAAAAAGCACTATCATGGCACTCAGTCTGTAAAAGAGGCAAAAAAAAAAATCCTGTGGCGTTATATCATCTTTATTCTCTTGCTTCACATCAGGTTGTGCACATTAGAATTGAGCTCGTCTTGACCTTGACAACTTCCGCTGTGTTAATGATCACTGCACGAGAGGCATATGACTACAGCGTAAAAGCGGTCTACAACTCGACCTGTATGCTACGTGTGAGCTGATAAGGTTTTTAATTATGCTCGCTCAGTAGAGCAGTGATTAGAGTGACTGCAATCAGCGTGTTGAGAGCCACTTTGCCTCTATTAGCAGTGCAGAGCCTTAATCTGGTGCGTTGTGCAGTTCTACAATTTTTCCTATAGGCCTAAGACTTACAACTGCGAGTAGTTTATTGGTTATTTTATAGTGACAGCACCTTGAAAAGTCAGTTTTTAGCCATTTTGAGTGGCTCCACATTCGCGTTCTAGTAGGTGTACTGGTTTTTAAATAATGCAGACTTTCTAACAATGCAGACTCGTACAAGTACCTGTGCCCCACTTGGGCCGACAGAATGTGACAATTCCGCATTGGTACTTCCCGTCAAATCTTGTACTCGAGCCACCACTTGGGCAGCCAGAATGTAGCAGACCAGTGCACTAGCTCGATGATAACCCAGACAAAAAGGCAATGTTAAAAGCTGGTACATGTCTCTTGATCTGTAGTCAAGTACTCCGGTATTTACTGGCAGTACTTTTGTAGGTTATGTTATATTGTAGACCAAATTTGGAATTTCCACAGACACTGGTGAGTTTAAGGTTAGTTTAAGGTTAGTCCGAAAGTAATGTACTTCACTATAATTCGAGACTTCTGGTTTATTAGATTTCAGTTTACATTGGCACAAAATACACTGTTCAAGTCTTAGCATGGTGGATCCGGTTCACAGAAAATTATAAGCAGAAATGCAGCACGACTACATCAGAAGATTGAAGAAATTAAATTCAGAAAATTGAGCACACTGTGAACACACACACGCTGAAGAAGAATGAGAAGCCATACTGGCTCTCTGCACCTAACGGCTTACATGTAAGCCGTATATTGCTCCATTTACTCATTTAGGCTTAAGGCCTTCATTACAGCACTCCCTTCAGACTTCATCAATTCCAAAATTCAAGTAACCCTGAGCAATAAACTAGAAATCAGCTAACATATGCTTATAGCTATTAGTGAAATCGGGTTATTTTGCACCATTCTTAAGCAAGAAAACAATCCAATAAAGTTTAAGAACGTTCTATTCACAGAGTATACAAAATTTACTTTCCCTTTACAGTTTAAGAATTTATGATAACTCGGGACGAAAAGGGGGGTGAAGCTGTCCGAGTTACGATTTGTCCGTGTTATCGAGGGGCGTCCGGGGAGGAGTGGTAATCAATCGTTAATCACAAGAAACGTGAGGAAATCAGTACGCTATCATTTCTACAAGCAAAAGAGACGGCAATATATACTGCTTTGTACATATAAATTTACAGGAGGAGGTAGTGGGGAAATTATCACTTAATGTGGAGAATTATAAAAGAAAGAATGTCAAACGACCTGGGCCGGCAGATTCTTTTTTATTTATTTTTTATGCTACTTCTGGCTGATCTTTTTTTTATCTGTGCTAGAAGCTGGCACCAAAGCACTCTTCTACCACATAAAAGTTCTCACCCCCTTCTCTCGTTCAGCTGACGACAGTCTATGTGCGTGTGTGTGTGTGTGTGAAAGATAAGCTAGGGTGGTAGAGTGCGAGCTGAAGTAGTCAAGGTCAACCGGTACAGTCTCAACAGTAGTAAAAACACAGCACGTGACCACAAGCAACTCACGAGATGTTTACGTGAAAAATTGCTCAACATCAGCATGTCACAGTGTCTGCAGCCAGCTGCTAGTTTCCTACGAGAAATTGTTTTTTTTTTTCCAGGGCCTCTTTGCTAGAATACGAGGGCGAGGCCAGGAGCAACGTAAATCTCAGTCTACCTATCCTTCTTTTCTTTTTGTTTAGTTGAAGTCTACGGGCGTGGTTGAAGTGATAATGTGCGCTTGTAGGCCTCCCTCCTTACTATCTTACCTTGGCTGCGTTGTCATAGATCAGTGACGTCTTTACACACACTTTACACTTAAAATAAATTTCACAGATACCATCAACATTAACGGGAACTCAATAAAAGCCCATTCATTTTAACCATTTAACTTTTTCAAAAGCGAAACCCTCTAGAATGTGCGGTCCGGGGCAAAAGCCCCTTTCTGCCCCTCCCTCCCCACTTTTTTTATAATTTATTAAGCCCTGTTTTTTTTCGATATCGCGCAGACCTCTAGCGTAGTGGATTAGGCGCCAGTTTATGGTGCGAGAGGCCCTGGGTTCGAATCCTTGCTCGGACATGGATGTTGTGTTGTTCTTTCACCTCACTTCACCCTCATCGGCCGTAAAACCCTCTCTCCAACCTTGCCTACATTGCAATGCAAACCAATGGCTTTTAATTTTTTTTATTAATGTCCTGAACAAATTGTTTTGCAATCTTGAATTTATCGCACATACCAGAACAAAATAAGTTTCCCTTTAGGTGCCATTGTGACCTGTAGTTACAGTTCAATTCACCAGCATCGTACTGAAATGTTAATTTATGATGCACGTACGTGTATGGCTTGCACGGTGAAGAAGGAGGAAAGATAAAGAAGGGAGGTCTGCCTGCTGAGTTGCGTCTCTACTCGCGAGCCTTGCTACAACATTTAACCACACGGAACTTTCCAGATATTTTAGGATAGGATTATTAAAGGCTACGTAGCGATGAGCAACTGCTTTTAAAGCTTAATACTGTTTTTAAATAAAATGTGATGGATTTAAATGAGCCAGACACAATTTTCTTATTATTTTTGTCAAAAAAAATAATTCAATTAAAATTAATTTTTTTTTTGAAATTCTTACCGAGTTATCCAAAGTCCTGGACATCGAGGGTTCACTGTACTCGAAAATCTCTGGATGAAAGTAGAAGTGAAATCGATCTGTCTTTAGTTCGTCAACCTCTCAAATGAGATTGAAATTAACAGCTACAGCTTTAGTGAGTTTCAGATTTGGCCATAAATACATATTTAAGGTTATTTAAACAAGATATTTTCCAGATGACATTAAAAGAATCATAGATTCTGTGATTAAGAGAAACACATATTTCTCTCACCCAGTAAATATGTTGCTGGTGGTGATAGGAGATGCGAGACAATATACACGAGCGTTGGGTTACAGGAGAGTATTAAAAGCCAGAACTCAAAAATTTGGAGAACATTTATCTCTCGAACTAAACTGTGAGATAATATATTGGACAAACTGTAAGCTTTCTCCCCCTCCATTAATGGAAAGCCTGATAACATATACCATTTCATAAGTTCTGCACAAAACTCTGCCAGAGTTTAATTGTTTAAATATGAACCATACATACCCAAGCTGTTGAAATATGAGTCAAACTTGGCACACAGTCTGCAGGGAAAGTTTGCAGACAAAAATACAGAGATGGTTGTATTAGAGCAACTTTTCTGTCAAGACCCTCAATGCCCAAATTTGATGATAATATGATATACTTAATATCTTTAGTTTTCCGTAATTGGTTGGATGATTAGTTTCGACGTGCGCGGAACTCGAATTTTAGCCATTTCCTCGTGATTAGTTCTGGGTCGTTTGATCAAAAAACATTGTAAAATTTGCAAAGAACTGCAAAATTATGCTGTTATTGATATGGAGTCACTCACTACGTAATTAATTATTAATAAGATAGCACATTATAATTTAAAGTTCCTCAAGAGTATGTTTGAGTATCTTTGTAAACACCAATTTTTCGCCCAAATTATTTAATTTTAGGCCTTTTGTGCAAACTGAAAATGTTGTGCATGTTGTTTAAATATAATTTTCCTATCGTCAAACAATTAAAATGCAGTACATACTTATATGCTATTAGAAACTAATACATGCAGTCAGAATAATTTTAGCATAAATGTAAAATTTAATGTTATTCATAATTTTTCCCCAACTTTAGGGCCTTTGCGAGAACTGAAGATGTAATGTATAATTTTTTTCGTTTTTTTCCGTTGATTAACATGCAAATACGCAATTTTTGAGCACTATTAGAAATTGATACTCGAAAACTTGACATTTTCGACCCACCTTACTGTAAAGTCCTCTTAGATTATTTTGTACTTCATTACGGAAAAATTACATTTGATAAATGACCAAACAATCTTTAGATGATTCATGTCACATATTCGTTTTGTTTAGAGTGCTATGCAAGATTTTTATTCATGCTTTCTAAACCTCACCACGATTCGCGTTCAACATCACATAACCTAATCCGCAAGTTAGATCATGTAAACATTACCAACGCGAGGACTGAACAAAATAGATCAGGGAATTTCGGTTCGGAAAAATTGTAACGGAAAATGGATATACGGAAAAACTATTCGCAGCATCCACAACATTGACATGATAATGTCAAAAAATTCTTTGAGAAAATAAACTATTAGATTAGATTGTGATATTTCCAACTTACTTTTACAGTGGTAATTATTACTGAATTAAACTTTTGGTATTTTCGGAGTACTGTACATCTCTAAATACTGGCAAGTGTACCAAAAAACTTGTATGTTCAACAGTGCATCAGTCGTTAAATAACTCGTGAATCAACTGTATGGACATGTCCGCTAATCTTATTTATAGTAATAATCATACAGCGTCATAAAATGTGTTTGTGGGGTCTGTATATTTTAGATATTAGTTAATAAATTTCTGTCATTAGGTGATGGAGTGGTAAATTTATATGTACACGACAGATAACAAGGATCTATTTCTTATGCAAGATCACAGTGCACGGCAGCCGGCAGCCAATGAACGTGTTTGTTTATAATTTGCTTTGTTTATCCTAAAACTCAGGTAAAGGTGAATTCACAATGCCCGGACGAGGTCATCACAGCAGCCCCGACACAGCAAAATCTGAAGAGCATTCAATAAAAACCAAGCTTCAGTCAGACAAAATTACTGCCCCGACAGCCCGACGAGAGTAGATTATATTTCTAATTTTTGCAGTGTCGTGACTTACAGGTGAAGGAAATGCAATTTTACAAAACAAAATTTACTTTGTAACTGAAAATACTTAGTATATTTCGCTTCGATAAAAATAATTTGTTTTCAGTAATACTTCAAAAACCGATAAACTTCACAGAACGTACTTTGACTTCAGTTTATTTTCGCACTAGATACTCAGTGCTTGTTTACAAACAAAGCAACTAGATTGTTTGCAAATAAATAATAAATGACCATTTTTTGAAAAGTATTTTCATTTCAGCGAATAAGTATTATGTTTCTGTTGTCTTTTATTTCCCAAGAATTTTTTTACAGTTTTAGTTGTGCTTTCATGAAACAGCAGATTGAAATAATACATTCAATAAAATATGATAGCATCTACTTTTTGGGTACCTCTGACGGCCATATAGTTTGACGAGCCGTACGTCGGCATGTCGGAGCATTGTGAACGCTACCAGAATCGTGGCTGTACAAAACTTTTGTGTCTGAGCTTTTGTGCCGACCTTGGCGGGGCGTTGTGAATCCACCTTAAGAGTGAACGGAGAATAGCTACTACAAAATGTTGGGCTATAAAATGGTGGCAACTAAGCGGATCTTCTATCTTGCGCACAAAAGGTAAGTTATAACTATTAAACAAAACTGCCGGTGTATTTCAAGGAATAAAAATGTCACAGTTTCTAATACTGATCAGCTTCGTTGTAAACAATGATACAGTGATGCTTAAAAGCGATACTGGAGCTGTACTTAAATAGGCAGCCTATCACCTCGGCAGTTGAAACTGATCTAATTTCTGCCCGTTGCTCGCGGCTAGTTCGAAAGCCTTCGCAACCATTACAAAAAACTATAGTCTGAGTTGCAGATTAATAAACACCCACAACAAAAAATAACTATAACTACAGCAGAATTTAGAAAACTACGAAAATATGTTAAAAAAACTAAAACACACAAAATAAAAATAAGTAAATTGGATGGGAGCTTCACCTACCTGGTTACAATTTAACTGAAACTCACCTATACTTACTCTACCAGGGTTGTTTTTTAACTATCCCGACAATGTACCTACAATTACATCTATTAATATAAAAATTTAAATGAGAGAGAATTAATGTTCTTGTTTCTCGCGTGAAGAATACAAAAATAAGAAGGAAATTACTGATTACAGAAAATACTATTTCTGATAGTGAAATGCTATAATAGCATTGCTGTGAGCGGACAAAATTTACATACACCGGAAACTTTTTATTGCATCTTTTTTGATTTTGTCAATTTTTTACTTTGCGTTTAAAATTTAGACAGTTCCTGATAATGTTGTAAAAACACTGTTGTCATTAGTAGATTTGTTGTCACAGAATCAGTTTTACTGTATTGGTCCATTTTTTGTATTTTTACAAAACATGAGCAACTCTTGTTTTAAATAAAGTCCCTTTTTTTATTGTTTCAGCTAGTTGGCTTACAGGGGAAGATGTATTCAGCGACAACCAGCGTGAACAATGTGCTGTTCAGATTGGTGTGTCTATGTACCACCATATTTTTGGCCCTAATTTCTTTGCTTTTCTTTTGAAGAACATCAATACTTTGAAAAATCATCTAGATGATGGTGAGTTTTTAAATCAATATGTGCTTTATGATATTTGTTAATGTATTACAGTTCATGTAACATTGATTTGTAATTTATTTACAGAAACATTAAAGGAGTTAGATCATATTTCATGGAGTGGTAAAAAATTAGCACTTTCAAAAACAAAATGGAATGATTTAATTCAAAGTCATCAATTGCTGGAGAAAATTGTACCAGTATTCAGAAATAAAACTGAAGACATTATTAACTGTAAGTACTACTATGTCTTTATTAAAAAAAGATTGATTACATTGCATCTTTTCCTGTGTTCTAAGTGTAGTGTGCTGCAACGTGGGTGGTGTTGATGTTATGTAATGATTGTCATAGTGGCTTTGGATACCTCAATGCTTTTTTTGTTGTGTGTAGATGCTCGCCTTATTCTTGTTTCGTACCCTCAGTGCCCACAACAAAAGGATGAGTTTAAAAAAATTCCAATCAAATTGTTCTACTGTTACTACATTTCTCAAAAATTTATTATAGTCACGAGTCTGCATCAATGTCCCTTGAATTATAAATTTTGATATGTCTAAAAACAAGATTCATATTTCTGTAAAATAGGGTTGCTTTCATATTGTGTCCACCTGAGACTGTTACTGAATATCTTCTGTCACATTAGCTCTACTTTAACTGAACAATAAAAACTATCAAAATGCAAATTTGACAAAGGAATGGATGTTTCTCATAGTTAAAACTTTAGTCTACCACGGAAAACTGCAACTGTGATACTTGCACATACCTTTCCACTCTGCGCTTCTTCACCTCTTTCTGCACCTTCTTCCTCACAATCACTACTGCTCTCAACCATGACATACTGTACTCCCTTGTTTATAGCACAACTATATCTCGCAAGTATACAGTTTTCAGAAAGCCATCTTGGCACACCTGTCACCGGCTGACGATGTACTCTGCCACTGTCTGCCGAGGGGAGAGAGAGGTTGGAAGATGGTGATACGTGATTGAATATTTTGGTAAAGTTAAGGATAACATTGGATAGACAACTTGTGTTTCAGTATCGGTGCTATCTGGGTTTTCAGGTCCCGGTTAACCAAGAACTATCTCGGGACTGGGTTCTGGCTTGGCATGTCTCTCTCATTCCATAGGTGATTGGTGTTCTATTGGCTAGGTCTGCGCAGCGTTCAATCTTAACGTTACACTAAATGGGTAGTCCGCCTGAAGCACTGCTCACAAGCGAAACAGATACTATTAATCAAATGACTGCACTTCACAATAACTGAAATTTACTGAACAGGTTTTGCAGTTACACACACACCTCACGTGGACGCGATACACCATAACAGTAATACACGAAGAATAACTGATCTAAGAAATGATGAGTTAATGGGCCAGCCTGGTTAATTAGTTTGACGAATTAAAATTGTTTTTGAAGTTTATGTTAAGAATCAATGACAACAAAGTTGCTTGTTGCCTTTCAACATCCCTGTGCTAGACGTGTATCCAACAGTTAATAACTTTTTTGTGGGTGGTTGAGTGGTCAGTTGCGGAGCAGAGCTGCTCAATAATAAAGACATAATGCAAACAAGATATATATATATATATATATCCCTTCTAAAAACATATCCCATAATTACTATTAACATTTCATCACAATGTTCGTATTTAAATATGTATTGGACACATAAATATTCACTTAACCTCATCGTTGCCACGGGAAATGGCATCTATATTTCTCTGCTCCCGTTTTTATCTGACTTTACAGAGGAGTCTGTGTCAAGTCTTTCCCAGTTCGTGTATATTGCTGAGATACAAAATACTCACAGACATGAAAAACCTTTCTTCAGTGTTCAATGCACCGAAAGATTAAAGGCCCTCCTCAGGGCTTGTGTCAGTAGTTGACACCACTGCTTATGCGACCAGTGAGCGGATTGCATGTTGCCTTCCACACTGACTTACCTAAGGCTTATTAAATGCTTTTTTCCCTACTACAGAATGCAAACATTACATGAGAATAACAAAACTTAGGACTGAGGGGCTGTTACACACAGTGAGGGGAAGTGAACATTGTGGGTTCGTTGTTTCGGAGGTATTAGGACAGCAAAGCAGCCTGAACATCGGGTGAGAGGTCAACCAACATCAATTCTCGATTACTGATTCTGAGTAACTTAACTATGGTCTTCGCTTTTGCTTTCTGCACTTTCTTCCTCATCATGACTGCTCCCGACCATAATATACTTAGAGTTCCTTACACGACTACACCTCACAATGTTTACACTTTTCACAGAGCCGTCTAGGCACACCTGCCACTGGCCAAGGATGTACTGTACTTCTCACTCGCTGATTCTGACTAACTTAGCTATGGGCGAACACTCCAGGGGATGCTACTAGTTGGCGGAGTAATATTCTAGGATCCAAAACTCTTAAAAACATTTTTAATAAGCTCTATAACTTATACAAATTAATACAAAGATTAGCTTTCACATCGAAATTACTAAGTGGGAACAAAATTTGTACACTGACAGAACTACATTCACAGAGCAATATCCTATGCAAACAAGTAAGTAGGCTTAATGATGTGCGTCAATAACCTGTAACATACCAACTTTCTAAGAATTCAGTGGTGCAACACACTAGTGGTGCCAAGGATCCTACAAGGCCTGGAGAAGATTGCAACACTTGAAGTTACTCATCTTAACGGGATACTTAAAAACTACTAAAAAGTGACCACTTTAAAATTCCCAACAGTTTTTAAATTTAACTCTTTTAGTTACAGCTTTATTCAAGCTGCATATGTGAAAAATGCCATATCGTACAGAAGTTTTTAATTATTTATTAGAAAATGAAATAATTCTATACCAATGAAGGGAAAAAATTCTGCTGGCAATTAAGTTTTCTTTATACATTGCAATTGGAAAAAATTTCCCTTAAAAAACCTAAAATGCTATAAGAAAAATACAGGGCCGATATATTGGCCTCTGGCATTTTTACACAGGCAATGAACGCTGATATTTCAGCTCTTTGGCACTAAGAGGGCTAAATTTGGTTTATTTATCTTAATATCTTGACTCTCAAATCAAATTTTTGTTAAGTCATGTTGTATCATCTTGAACACCTGACAAACCAATAATATTAATTCAATATTAAATACATATATACAAAAAACAAAAGAACAAGTACTTAAGTTTTGGTACTTGACAGATACACACAAAAATATAGGACGACACATAGGTAATCGCGGAAGCGGGTTTTGCAATGTTTCGCTGCTTAGAACAGCTTTCTCAGGAGAAGAGACATGGCTGACTGTGGTGTAGCTGCCGATAACACAGATGCTGATACACCTAGCAGCCAATGGTTAAACTGATATGAGGCGGGAGAGTCGAAAGCGACATGTAGAAGAGGATGTGTAGGGGTTTATGAGGAGATGCAAGTGAAATGGTTATGGGAAGCTGACTGCCTGGGGATGTTATCTTATATTGATACCTGGTGGTTGCCTGGATTTGGTAATGTACTGATGAGCTAGCTCCCATCGTCTTGAGTTCGGAGCTATTGTTTGTAGGTGCCGGGGCCCTCACCACTCTAGTGCTGTAGCATGAGTTGAAGTCCTTGTTATAGTGGGCAGCAACTGGTTTTTCCTGTGGGTTGGTGTCTTTACCTGTGATGGCTTGTCTGGTGTCTGCTCTGTGGCCATTCATTCTCTGTTTGAGAGTGTTGTTTGTGAGGCCAATATATCCATAGTCACAGTGTTCACAATGTAGCTGGTGGATTAAGTTTTTGGTAGCACAGCTGTAACTGCCTTCGATGGAGTAAATTTGATTGGTTAGCCTGTTTTGAATGAGGTAGAGGGCTGTTGGATGGCACAGGAACCACAACGTGGGCTGTTGCAGGGACGGGAACCTTTGAGATTAGTTGTAGTGTCGGTAGCTGTAGAAGGTGGGAGTTTGGGGGGTATTAGTTTGTTGCGGAGGTTGGGTGGTCATGGTATTGAAGGTGGCTCGTTGGATTTGTTTTTGGACTAGGGGTTCAGGGGAGCGTCTGTCTGTGAATGCTTGGCTGTCTGTTGGCACTGTTTGTTAAGGTCACTGTGAGTAGAACATGTGTAATTGGCTCTGGTGGCAAGGGTGTAAGGTAGTGACTTTTTGGCATGGTTTGGGTGACAGCTGTTGAAATGAAGGTATTGAAGGTTATTGGTTTCGTGTGTATTGAGGTGTGAATGATGCAGTTGTGTAATGCCAACTTGACATCCATGAAAACGGCATGTGTTTTTGAGAATGACCTGGTGAAGTTAAGTGAACTGTAGGTATTCAAGCTATTTAGGAAGAGGATTAGCTGATCTTCTGTTGAGGTCGATATCATGAAGATGTTGTCAATGTATCTCATCCAGCATTACGGTGGGTTGGGCTGATGACTGAAAAAGTTGTCCTCTAGTCTGCCCACGAACAGGTTGGAATGGAAGGGGGGCATGCTGGTACCCATGGTAGTGCCTTTGATTTGGAGGTAGTGTTTATCTTTGAAACGGAAGCTGTTGTTGCTGAGTGTTAGACGGGCTAGTTCCACGAGAAAACACTAGATGGTTTGCTGTTTGAAGGTCTTCGGTTGAGATAATACTCTATGGTGGATAGACCAGATGCGTGGGGAATGTTGGTATAAAGAGATGTGACATACCGTATTTACTCGCGTAATCGCCGCATATTTTTGACCAAATTTTAGGCCTAAAAAATGGGGTGCTGCCATTATAAGGGGTTTTCAAAAAAATTACCTTCTAAATTTTGTATGGTGTAGAATATAACAAATGTACATTTTTTTCTATATTTACTCGTCCATAGCGTGACCATTTCTCCAAAAATAAAGAAAAAGATTTTGTCGGTGTATAGTACAGTAAACATGGAAAAATTAAGAGACTATAAAATCTTGTTAATCCATTCATGTGCGTCACTCAATGAAAATTGTTTAAAATTATCCCGCATAAGACGTTTACATTTTACGGTCCATTACATGTACGCTATTATTTCCTTGAAGTAGTTTATAAACAAATCTGATTCACGCTTAAAACGTCACAACTCTCCAGACGCCGTTACGTTTATCAACAGAGCATCATCAACCAGCGAGCGCGACTCATCGTTTCAACTTTCAACAGCGCGTAAACCAGCGAGCGTGACTCATCGTGGCAACAGCGCATCAATAAGCGAGCGTGACTCATCGTGGCAACAGCGCATCAACAAGTGAGCGTCACTCATCGTGTCTCGTACCTAGATGCTCGGTTCTGCCGCCACGTCTTATAGGCACGAAAAACGAAGGATCTAGTCGTGCGTGCCGGCGCCCCGCATTTCCGATCGACGAACGTTTGCAACGATCGCTTTTTGATCACATTTTTGCCATTCTGGCTAAGATGTTTTCTCGCCGAAGTCCATAGCAAAACCTGATCCCTTGGTAAATGTCTTAACAGAGTTTTACTGTATTGTATCCCATGTTGAAAAATATGGGGTGCGGCCATTATTCGGAGTTTTTAAAATACTGCTCTAGGCCTTTCAAAATAATGGTGCGGCCATTATGCGTTGGTGGCCATTATGTGAGTAAATACGGTATATGGTGACCAGATAGGCATCTTATGGTATGGAGTCTAAATAACTGAGGCGTTCTAGAAAGTGGTTGGTGTCTTTGACATAGGACGGTAGCTGTTGGACCCAAGGTTGTGTGTGTGTGTCTACCAGGGCAGAGATCCTCTCTGTGGGACTGTCGATACTGGACACAATTGGACGTCCTGGTAGTCGTGTGGATAAATGGATTTTGGGTAAGAGGTAGAGGACTGGTGTGGTGGGGTTTGTTGGGGTGAGCAGTTTGATCGATTGATCTGACAGATTTTGGAGAGGACCTTGGGTCATTAGGAACTGGTTTATGAATTGGTAGAACTTGGTTGTTTGGTCTTCCTGCAGAGGTTTGTTGGTGCATGTGTCACTCAGTTGGTTCTTAGCTTCTTGGATGTAGTCTGATCTGTTGGGGATGAATGTGGTGCTTCACTTATCAGCTGGTAGGTTTAGGATGTTGCTGCTGTTCTGGAGATCTCCAGGTCACCAGGTCTCAGTATAAGATAACATCTCCAGTCAGTCAGCTTCCCACAACCATTTGACTCGCGTCTCCTCATAAACCCCTACACACCCTCTTATACATGTTGCTTTTGAATCTCCCGCCTCATATCAGTTTAACCATTTGCCGCTAGGTGCATCAGCATCGATGCATCGGCAGCCAACTGCAGTCAACCATGTCTCTTCGCTTGAGGAAGCCTCTCTAAGCAGCAAAACGTTGCGATATGCACTTCTGCGATTGTGTCGTCCTATATTTTTGTGTGTGTCTGTCAAGTACCAAAACGTAAGTACTTGTGCTTCTGTCTTTTGTACATACTGATAGCCTAGCGGCATCTTCCTTTATTTATATCAATATTAAATATGCTTGTAATGGCCTGATGTCTGATAACTGATATAGGATATTGGTAACATTGGTACATTTACCAGTACTGGCAATCAGCAATATGTTATCGGTACATCGATCACTGTCATTCTCTTGCCTCTCCTGCACAGTTAATGCCTTCACTTCTACCGTCTGGATGCACCAGTGCGACTGAAAACAATATTATATTGAACTATTGACGACCAATTACTGTAACAACTTATAAGGTTTATTCAGTAAACGACACCACGAAAAATCATAAGAATTTGAAATGACCACTGCAATTGGCCAATACAAGATATTTAGAAAGGATCACAAAACTAGTGCAAAAATATAACGGAGGAAATGCACCACGCTCTGCGCCTCAGATTGAATGGACGTACAAGAATGAGCATGATTGCATGCATTGCTTGCACTCACTGCACAATAAACAGCTTTTGAATCCAATATGGCGGCTGTAATACATATTTATTTCTCAAATGGGATCAATTTTTTCTAGTATGTCAATCATGTTGGCAACATTGTGATGGTAATTTTTTTTGTCATAGAAACTACAGTAAAAACAGTGGTGTATATTCTGTGTGTGCCTAGGTGTGTGGCGCACGCCTTGCATAAACCTTAAATGTTATGTAAAAATATCATAAAACGTTATACCTATTTCAAGAAAGTTTTAAAATAAGGGTGGGAGTAGGGGTAGTGCGTTCTGTTTGTTGCTGAACGTGTCACTGGTCACCCGACTCCCGCCTGTGTGTCACATTGTCACTTGTGGAAGCCAAGCCAAGTGTGTAGGAAACAAAGAAGAGGAAGATAAGACTATAGCATGCTGCCTGCTAGTTGCACGCTCAGGGTGTCAGAATTATGGCCCCGCGGGATGGAGGACAGCTGCGTGTGCAGCCGATAAGAAGAGAGGGGGAAGGCTTGTGGCCAATGTTGATGCTTTAGTAAGGGAAGACAAGGCGTGCTGTTGCCTTGAAGATTGCCCTGTCACTTGCTGTGCTGTGCCGGCCTACTGCCTGGAAAGTTATTGCAGGAGTGCGGGCAGGTTGGCGATCACGTTTTACAAGACGGGACAGAATCCGAAATGCACATTATATTCAATTATTCATTTGAACTTATGTAAATTGTATTACTTTTAACACTGATAGTTTTTAATTAATGTTATTTATATTAACATTATTTGTTTTTGAGGAAAATGAGACTGTCAAACAATTGTTACAAAAACTGTTTTCTGTGCGAACACTTCCAGAAAAATTAGAAATTGTTAGGAAAGGCAGACCAAAATCACTAACCCTCTTCCTCCTATTTTTATACATAATCTTAAAAAATAGATTTATCTGAAAAACATTTTATTTAAAGAAATGTATTTTCCAAACATTTCTCAAAAAACATAAATTATTTTCAGGATATTTAAAATTTATGTAACAAAAACTGCGTAAATAGCACCATTTCGCAACTATTTTCTTTTAGTGTATTGTATTGGAAAGGTTGTTTAACGAAGTACTTTCCATTCGTATTAGAACACTAACCACTACTGTCTCAAATCACGATAGCGTAGGAAATTACTGTACAATGTGAACCAACAAAAAAAAGTGAAAACGCACAGAGATAACGTTACAAATTCACTCATTGATTTAATCTGTCTTTGTAATGCTATTGTCAGCTTTTTGTTTAGTTGTATACTTCTTTACTTTTGATTTAAGCAAATTAATGGTTACATTATGTTGCTGGTTCTGTTAGCGAATTTATTTTACTGACTATGCATGTTAGCAATTTTTTTTTATTTGGTGTTCTACTTTGTCTCAAAACAATGGTTTGTTCAAGTAACTGTTTTTCTAGAGAGTTTATCCCCTTTTTGGTTTCCTTAGCCTACTATTAACATGCAGTAAACTCTCACCCGTCTGTAGCCTGAGAATTCAAAGTACCGGTACTCAAAAATCCGGAGTATTTCTGAAGTGACATGATTGTTGCTGTTTTGATGTATCACGATGCATATTGCTGCACTGCAGCGCCTAGCTGCTGCTTCTGCATTTATGCTATGCTGCACACACTAGAACCTAGTGACAGGAATGAACATTGCTCCAAGCCATTCTGTGCAGGCACAAGTAGTTGTAGCGCCTCGTATAAAGTTTTATTGTAGTTTGCCAACCTAAAAAAATTGACTTTTGAATTAGGGCATAGCAATTTTTTCATATTTTGAACCAATCTAAACTAATTTAAACTTATCTAAACTAATTTGTACTTACGTAAACTAGTTTAAAGTAACCTAAACTTTATATCCTCCCAGGGGAAGGGCAAAATAAGAGGATGGAGGCCTGCACGGAATGGATGTGCAGAGCTCTACACAGCCTGTTTTTCTTGTCACTAGGCGTTTCTGCGCTGCACTGCACTGTACTATCAGAGTGATGGCCATTAAACGGAAACAACCCGGCAAGTCCAGAATCAACGTAATTTGTGTGAACAATCGACGATACAGCGCTCTCAGCTCATTGCTGTTATCACTGATGAATATGGTATTTGTAAGATTATGGTCATAGTAATAAAAAAAAGTATAGGAAATAATGCAGTGTCATACCTATTCTGCATTCCATTTTTCTTCACAAAAGTAGACAGGCTATTAAAGAGACATTCAATGATTAAACTTCTGCGAGGGTTCACGTCACTGCAAGCAATAATTAAAATTAACTTTATGTGGGCAGCATTAGTGTTTTTATTTTGACGAGAGGTCTTGCAAATACTTTTTTTTAATGCAAATCTTGTGTATATGTGAGGGGGGGCGCGGGGGCCGAATGGTCAGACCGTTCGCCTCCCATCAAGGCAATACGGGTTCGATTCCTGGCAAGGTCAGTCGCCTGATTTTCGCATGTAGGGATTGTGCTGGACAATGCAGTTGGTCGGCGGATTTCCTCGGGTATTTTCCGTTTCCTCCGACATTTCATTCCGGTGCTGCTCCATACTCAACCTCATGTCACCATTCACCAGCGCTAAAGACCTCGATGTTAAGTGCTTAAACAAAATTTCTGTTATGTATGTGTGCAGTTTTTATTTACAGGCTTTGTTGTTTAGGGATAATATTTTGTGATAAGTACAGTTACCCAACGATTTTTTATAATTCGAAAAATGTTTCTATACATCTCTTGTGCTTCTTTAGTTTAACTGCAGCGTATTAAACACTGTAATTTAACTTTTAATTTATGTCACAGTCTCAACACATATCAATGAGTAGTAATTACTATCTCAGAACTGTTGTTACTTCCAGTTTTCCACACTGTCACAGCGATGATACACTGTCCCCATCTTCTGAAAACATTGCCTTATCCCACCATTTTTATTTGGCGTCATTACTTTTATCGCTTAGATCGCTGCCAACAAGGAAGAGACAAGCCACATCCCTTCCCCCTCCTGTGGTTTACCTCCATCCTCTCTGCTGTCTCTCTCTAGCCAATGTGAATGTCATCTTTCTCCTCTCTTTTATTTTGAGACGCAATGGTCGACCTGCATCTCATTTGTCTCCAGTCACGTTTGTTATTTTTTTAACGCATATTGGTTTTATTCTACATCGAAATTATAACAATGTCTGTTATTGAGCAGAGATATTTGGAGGGCTTGTTATATGAAATGAATACTTACCTTTCACGTTTGTGCAGTTCTGCTTAGACCTGGTACGACGATATGACAACGGTTAAAGTGGACACTCGCGGCGCAGTCTGTATGAAACCACGCATTCCGGACTCAGAGATAGACTGGGCCGAGGAAACGTCTGCCAAACTGCCAACTCGACTCGATGACGTTATGCG